>JALIZH010032123.1:0-25405 GCA_030522465.1 Rhipicephalus appendiculatus
GTGACTTCAGCGCTATGTTTCGTGTGCCCTCTTCCCTGTCCGTGTGTGCTTGCGCGGCCGTTCTATTATGAAGTGCCACCAACTAGCCTAAGTTTCATTCTTGCTTTTCAACACCATAGATTGCTGTTTAACATGCTTGTCGTGGAAATGTTTTTTTTTCAAGTCCTCCGATTCAGTCAACATTGGCGAAGAGCAACGTCGGGATACTTCTTTACGAGCCATCATTGACAAACTGGAGTCAACGCCTCGCGACGCATCTCTACGAATGTTTCTGCTCAAAGACGGGATCCTATACCGCCGTAACCTCGACCCTTCTGGCTCTGATTTACTTCCCGTCATCCTGTCTGTCCTCCACCAACTTCATGACGCTCCCATAGCGGGCCACTTGGGCGTTTCGCGCACGTACGACCGTGTACGACGTCGATTTTTTTGGCCTGGATTTGCCTGTTCCGTTCGACGCTATGTCGCCGCTTGCGAACCCTGCCAGCGCCGCAAAAAGCCGTCTGCCCTTCCAGCTGGATACCTTCAGCCGATCGACGTCCCGCTGTACCTTTTTTAAAGACGATAGTCTTTCTTGGGATACTTAAACGGAGAAATTTTGGTCTGCCTGTCTGTTTCTCTGTTTGTCGGCACGTCACACGATTCAGGCCCGCGGCCAAAGTTTAACCACTTTCTCAGCGCCCAGCCATCTTGCACAAGTATTTTTGTTCATACTTGTGAACATCGTCGATCAAAAAAGCAAATGTTGCGCATGTCTGAGGAGCAACGTCAATAAATATGTAGTCTCTGGTATGTTCCTTTATAAGGAAATACATAGATACGTAATTATGAAGACCCCAGCGTTTCTTAGGCTGCGCTCAAAAAGCGACGCTATGCACGAAAAAGCCCTCGGCCGACGATATGTTGCTGCTGGGTTCTGCACAAGGTGATGTTTATCGACAGCACTGCCAGATGGCGTCCATGTCTCCACGCAGCGCCTCCTCTATTTTATCAAGGCCAGACAGATGCGGCCGATTCAACATAGAGAAAGCGCTGTCTGCGGCAAGGCAAAACAGTGTAGTACGGCCGGCAGAAGACTATCGTCTTTCGACGACATTTGCAGCGAAGCACGCAGATACGCGGCCAATTTTTTTTTCGAGTTGGTCTCGACCTGCTTGGCCTTTTCCCACTCTCCACCTCCGGAAATAAATGGATTGCTGTCGCCGCAGACTACGCGACGCGGTACGCAGTTACTCGAGCGCTTCCGACGAGTTGCGCTACCGACGTAGCTGACTTTCTGTTGTACGACATAATTTTAATGCACGGAGCTCCACGCCAACTTCTCACTGACCGTGGCCGCACCTTCCTCTCAGCTGTCGTTGAAGGAATCCTGCGGTCTTGCAACACTAAGCACAAGTTTACAACTTCGTACCATCCCCAGACGAATGGCCTCACAGAACGCCTGAACAGGACCATAACCGATATGTTCGCCAAATACGTTGCAGCTGACCACTACGACTGGGACATTCATTTACCATATGTGACGTTCGCCTATAATTCCTGGTGTCACGACACTGCCGGCTATTCGCCATTCTATCTCCTATACGGCCGCGACCCCACGCTACCCTTGGACACTTTGCTGCCAAGGGTAGCCAAGCCATCGCCCGCGTGGACCACGCGCGCCAACTCGCCCGTAGCCATCTGCAGGCCTCACAGGAGCACCAACGACAGCTCTACGATTGTCATCATAGAGACGTGCAGTTTTCGCCGGGTTTTCTTGTGCTTCTCTGGTCACCCACTCGGCGTGTGGGACTGTCTGAGAAACTGCTGTCACGCTACACAGGACCTTACCGTATCGTTCGCCAGGTCACTGACGTTACTTATGAGATCGCCCCAACCGATCCACCAACGTCATCCTCAGCTTCGAGCGAAATCGTTCACGTGGCTCGCCTCAAGCCCTATTATCCTCCATCGACCACATCTGCGTAGCTTAAGCACCGAGACGGTGCTTCTACCGCCGGGGTTCATGATACAGAACAGTCGCCACATCATGGCTGCATGAAAGAGGAGGAACACGACATTACTTTTGGTTGTTGCTGGACTGGCGCCATCTTGTCCACCTTGCGCTGTGCATCGTATATAGATAATTAAAGCAGCTACTCATAACATTATGAACATTCGATCATGTAGACAACGTACGAATTAGTGCAGGTAAGGCTGGATTTTATATGGTGTACGTAATCATTTTCGATACTTTTTAGTATAACGTCATCTTGAAGTTGTTTGCAAGTCTTACATCTTGGACGAGAGCAAAGGTGTTATGCGGGCAATATAATGAGGGTTTACTTTAGGATGCACTAACATTTCCTTAAAATTTCTATTGCGGCGATACACGATGTTTGGCACTTCGGGAAACGCCTTTCTAAGTAGTCACTCGTTGCTACTTAATATTGTCCATCGTATAACATTGTCCATCGTCAGAAAAGTATCGAAGCTAAGATTGGTAACATTCACACAAGACTGGATGAACTTGAAGAAAAAACAATAGTGTTTGACAGCATGTCTGAACAATTAACTGGCCTCAACCATAAGGTGGAAATCACTTCCACTCGTTACAACTCTTTGGAAACTCGTGTAGTTGATTTGGAAGACAGATCGCGTCGTGACAATTTGATCTTCCGTGGTATACCTGACTCTGTTGAATCATGGGATCAGTCCGAAACGCGTGTGAAATCTGCCCTTGGCGGTGTGGTAGACAACTTGCCCGATAATGCTATCGATCGTGCGCATCGTATCGGACCTTTCGTCCCGAACAAGTGTCGCCCGATTGTTGTGAAATTTTCGAGCTACAAGGTAAAAAGAAAAAATCCAAAGCGTGCGCAAAAAGTTGAAAGAAAATAACATCACTCTGAGTGAGGATTTTTCACCTGAAACGCGTCGCATACGCAGTAAACTTACTGATTTTGTCAAAAGTCAATCGAATCGCAGCTATATCAGCTTCGATATAGAACCCTTGTCATGAACAAAAAGCATTACGAGTATACCCCAGAAACACACAGCGTCACTCAGCGTAAGCCCTTTGTGTCATCTGATGAGCGCCGTGTAAATCTTAAGGTAGCTAGAGGTACGTCAAGTTAGAGGTGCGCCAGGGCTTGTGGGCAGTGCAATTCGCACGTATCTGCACGTTTCACTAATGTCCGAAGTCTTACTAATAAACGCGATCTTTTAAGCTCTGCTATAAATACTTGCAGCACACAGGTGCTCGCACTAACAAAAACCTGGCTTAGACCGGATGTGACGGATGACGAGCTTTTTTGTTCAGCTAATAATTTTTCCGTGTATCGCCGTGATCGAGGTTCGCGGATAGGGGGTGGTGTATTGCTTGCCATTTCCAAACAACTTCCGTCTACCCGCATAAACATTGCAAGCGAGTTGGAAACCGTTTGGGCTGTTGTTGAGTTTCCTAAGCATAAAGTAATTATTGGTGTCTGCTATCATCCACCTTCTTACAATCATACTTTTGTTAATGACTTGCACGATGTGATCAACTCCGTGGTGTCACAGTTCCCGAGGTTACCGCTTTTCCTAATGGGCGATTTCAACATCCCCAATATTTAGTGGGTTTCTGAGCCACCTGTGCCGAGTCCTCCATTTTCACTTGCAACAGAATTTCTGTATTTGTGCACTTTATTTTCTCTAACACAGCTGGTCAAACAACCAACTAGAATAGTCGAATCAACAGCTAGCACTTTAGATCATTTACTAGCCACACACCCTGAATACGTTTCTGATGTTACACACATACCAGGTATGAGCGACCACTGCATTCTGTCATTTCGCATTAACATTTCACGCCCTAAACGCAAAGACGCAAGGAAAGTGATTCACGATTATAAAAACGCAAATTTTGAAGTCATCAATGAGGAACTTTGTCTTTTTCTTGATGGCTATCTGGATGGTTTTGAGGATCGAACCGTACAATCCAACTTGGATTTATTTTTGTCCAAGGTTCAAGAACTAAGAAAAAAAATACATACCTACTCGTACGATAATCTCAAATGGTGATGCACCGTGGTACAACCGTTACATCAAGCGTTTGTCGAATAAGAAAAAAACGCGCGTACCGCTCAGCAAAGCAGTTTTCAGGTCACGGTCGTTGGGCAGCCTACGAGCAAGCTTCCGCCAGATATATTGCTGCCATAAAGAATGCCAAAGATATTTTATTGCGATAGCAATTATATGGACACTTGCGGCTGGTTTTCGCCGTCGGCGTCGGCGTCCGCGTCGGCGTCATTTGCCGTATATGTATATGCATATATATAATCGGCCCCGCCGGTGGTTCGTGAGCGTGAAAAGACGCGAGGGGGGGGGGGGGGTCCCTCGAGCGACCTTCGATTTTACGAGTGGGGCCGCGCGCGTTATCTCCCCTTCTCAGCGGCCGACAGCTGGGGGTGGGGGGGGGGGGGGGGGGGGCGACGTTCGATTTTACGAGCGCGGGCGCGGGCGCGCGCTTTATCTCCCCTTCTCGGCGGCCGGAAGCGGGGGGGCCGGTGTACCCTTCTACGTGCTGCGCTCTCAACGCGAAGAGAATTCTCTTAAACAAGCGTTTTCTAGAGTTGCGTGAGATCGGATCCAAAAAAGAGTTAGCTGCCAGCCTCACTTCGTATAACATTACAATTTTTTGCTATCGCATTCATTGCTTCACCCTTGCGGTGAAACTGTGACTTTTTTTAAATAACACGCTCCATTCGATACTGACATCGGATCCAAAAAAATTCTGGCGCATGTTCACTCCCAGATCCGATAACACAATCAGTCTTGTTGATTCTACAGGACATGCCTTATCTGATGTGCAGTGCGCAAGTGCGTTAAATGAAGCCTTTGTGCAAACCTTTTCCAGAACTACTAACAAAGCCACTCCTTATATTATGTCTTTTGATTTTATTCTGATGTCTCCCATTATTATTGATTACGATGGCGTGGTCAAAACTATAAAAAACCTAAAAGCATCCTCCTCACCTGGGTGTGATTTCATTACTCCTCGGTTTCTCATAAACACATCATGATATTCATCAATAATTTTAACAACACTTTTTCAGCAATCCATTGACAAAAGCTCCCCTTCCCAGTGACTGGAAGATGGCGAGGGTGGTTCCTCTTCACAAGTCCGGTAACGAGCACTCGCTTCTAAATTATCGCCCCATTTCTCTTACCAGTATTCCATGTAAAGTCATTGAGCATATTTTGTTTTCAAATCTTACATCTTTCCTTGAATCGAATTCCTTTTTTTCATCTTCACAACATGGTTTCCGCAAGACATTCTCGTGCGAGACGCAACTTGTATGTTTTACTCACGATCTTCACGCCATCATCGATCGTTCATCCCTAGCTGATTGTATATTTTTAGATTTTTCGAAAGCCTTCGACAAAGTGTGCCATAACCTGCTTGTGTATAAATTACAGCTACTAAATTTGGATTCTAAACTACTTGCATGGCTTGAATGTATTTTTAAGAAATCGTGCTCAGTTCGTCTATGCTAACAATACTGACTTTCCTCCGAGTCCTGTTTCCTCGGGTGTACCACAAGGATCGGTACTCGGTCCTCTCCTCTTTTTAATCTACATTAATGACTTATCTTCTTGTGTGTCGTCTCGTATCAACTTGTTTGCAGATGATTGTGTAATATTTCGGGAAATAACCAGCCCTAACGACTCATCTATTTTGCAATCAGATTTGGACGCTGTATCCCTTTGGTGCAAGGAATGGTGCATGGAATTAAACACTAAAAAATGCAAGGTCATGCGCGTAACTCGATCTACTAACATGTCATTTTCATATGTTCTTGACGACTCTCACCTGGAAGTAGTATCATCATACACATATCTTGGCGTAACTATATCGTCGAAACTAACCTGGAATCAACACATTGAATCCATAATCCATAGCGCTAACAAAACACTTGGGTACCTTAGAAGACATTTTTCACGTGCTCCTCCAGCTATCAAACTTTTATTGTATAAAACACTAATTCGCTCAAAACTCGAATATGCCGCCTCAGTTTGGGATCCTTTCCCTGATAACCTTATTTACTCACTCGAAGTCATTCAGAACAATTCAACACGCTTCATCATGTCTAACTATGCGTGAACCGCAAGTATCAGTAACATGAAAAAGAACCTTGAACTATCGTCATTATCATCCCGCCGCAGAATTTACCCTTTGTCTCTCTTTCATCACATATTTCATCATCATTCATTACACAATGACTTCATCTCACCTCCTCAGTATGTATCATCACGCATTGATCACCGACATAAAGTTGCAGTTCCCTTTTGCAGGACTTCAACCTTCCATATTTCCTTTTTTCCAAGAACTTGTGAGGATTGGAACCACCTACCCGCTCTCACCGCAGACATCGCTGATCATCATCGTTTTCGGACAGCTTTAACTAATAATAACTAATTAGTTTTGCTTGATGTACTTTTTGTTGTTTGAGCTCATTGATTATGCATGATCATTGGTCGCGGCGATACCGAGCACGACGCACGATACGATTTGTGTCCGATCCGACGTCGAGCGCGCCGTTACGGTTGCGTTGCGAAGGGCAGCGGACACCGCGGTTGCTTCGTCGTGCAGAAGCACCGAATCGTACACCTGACAGGCGACAAACTCGGTGAAATTTTCCCGGTTAAATAGTCTTGCGCGAGTACAATCGGCGCGCTCGATGTCGGATCGAGCACAAATCGTATCGTACTCGCGCAAGACTATTTAACCGACAAAAATTTACCCAGTTTGTCGCCTGTCAGGCGTACGATTCGGGACTTCTTATACGACGAAGCAACCGCGGTGTCCGCTGCCCTTCGCAACGCAACCGTAACGGCGCGCTCGACGTCGGATCGGACACAAATCGTATCGCGTGTCCTGCTTGCTATCGCCGCGACCGATTTGGCTTTTTCGCGTTCACAGCGCAGTACCGGTTTACGGCGCTTGCAGATGCTTGACGTGTGGGAAGTTGGGGTTATCAGTTGACTATGAGCGTTACGGTGATTCAATCGTACAATGTATGCAGTGGCCGTAATCTGACACACCCACACACGCGCACTGTATATTCATGGAACGACGTCCCACACGAATTCCCTACAACATCGCTGCGAACGGACGGTAAAGTGTGGCGGGGTGCGTGGGCGTCGGGCACCTTATCTTCGCTCCGGGTCGTTGCGAGTTCGAACTTCGTTATACTGCATTTTTTTAGTACATTGCTTATATGTACCCTACACTAGCTGCCCAAAACAGCAGTTTCCGCGGTACGTAGGCTGTGCGCAGTACGACGCAAAAGAAAAAAAAAGCGCTTCCATGAGTTCGTGTGCTGACAGAAGACATAACACGCCGAACCGTTAATAACAAAAACAACGCACACTCACGGCGGCAGTGCTACTTTGATTAAATACAGAACCATGAGATGCCCCTTCTCCCTCAACCGCGCGCCTACTCTTTTCCTTAAATGATGGAAAGAGGCGAGCGTTCCACCCATATCTGGCAAGCTGGTGGAAAATTTTATTTTAGACCTGACCGCTATCCTTTGTTATTATTTTATCGTTTCCTGGCGGCGCTAAGGCTAGCTGTCTGTCGGGAGATCAGTGGACGTGCCCATACAATCCGGAGGATACGTTACAAATCGCGGCAGTCTCCCGGAAAATCGGGAGAATCTTTCGGCGGCTGGTGTCAGGCCTGGTCATTCAAACTGAAAGGCATAAGTTTATGATTAAATCTCGGAAGCTACTATTGTTGCAGTTATTGCAACCAACAAGCTGGCGTGAGTGTCTGTTGGTAGTATACTACCAGTATACTGAAAACTGTTGCCGGTGCTGTCAGCAGCTTTGCATTTGGGCATGAGCACTGTTTAACTTTCTCGCAGTGTCTCTCAACCTGCTTCAATCATTCTCTTTCTAGTTTCTTTTCTCCAGACTCGGTGTAGAACAGCAAACAGTTTTGTTGTGCTCAATGACCTCTTTATTTGTCTTAATTACCACATATATTTCTGTACGCAATTCTCTGCCATATGTGCCTCCAGTAGGTCCTAATCAGTGGGAGAGTTGAACAGAACTAGAAGCAGTTAAGGGTAATGGAACGGTGCAAGCCAAAGTAGCTGGTGTATATCGCTCTTGCCAGATATTGTCATCATATACTGCTCTACACAAAATGAAGTTCTCATAGTCTTCATATTCATATATTATAGGAACATGTTTCCTCAAGACTTTTTGAACTGCAACAATCATTTTCACCTTTACTTTGACATGCAGATAAGATATTAAGCTTATTTGTGTTAGTAAATTTTGAAATGGCCACTCTTGCCAGAGAAGCAGTTTAATTGATGAGCCACAGGAGGCACAAAAATGCATGGGCGCTTTGTAGTTAAAGGCAGTGGCGAAGACAGGGAATAGCACACCGGGCACATGGCCCATCACCGAAATTTTCTGCAGTGGGATACTGAACACAAAATAACACATACTCGACACTTGCCTGCCCGGACGCCACTTAAGACCAAGGACATCACCGCCTTACCCCTCCACCACACAAATTTCTGCCCAACCCACTCATTAAAGCACCCACGATTAAAAAAAATTCGTCAAGGTTTGTGCAGCTTATGCTTGCAATCCATGATTTTTTCCCAAAGGAAAGAAATATATAATCTTAGCAAGTGTTAGTAGTACTCTGCCCACGTGATGTGCAGCTAACGTAAAGAACAGGCCCTGCTTCTCGAGCTAGGAATATATACGGAGCACGTCGCCACTGCAGAGATACCCAGCCGCAACCAGCAAATGGCACACCTGCAGTAATTAGTTCGCACTTTTCAAGTTTTCTGCTGGGTCAAAAAGCCTGGCTGAGCGAGCAATGCATCCAGTGCAAGGAGGCAGCCACGACAAGGTCCCGCTTACAAAAACAGTCACCAGCTGAGAAGAAGCAATGACACGCCAACCATCCAAAACAGAACGTCCAAGGAAGGAGCAGCAACTACTCTTACAGTGGATAAAAACCTGCTAACAGCTGAAACTATATAGTCGTGCTGATCTTCCAGCCAAGTATGATAAGGGTACACTGAGAAAAGACCTTGAAGATACGCCATCAGCAGATGACAAAACCAGAACAGACAGAGCTTTGTCTTCATCATACGAACGGTCTTTAGCTGATATACTCGTAAGGCGAGTAAGTCACTGCATGGCACGAACAAGTGCATGAGGGAGAGCTGACACATGAGGTTATCAGCAGTCAGAGGACACAGACTAAAATAACAGTAGAAAGAACAACAGAAAACCCAAAGCAAAAGTTACCATGCTTTTGAGTTCTTGCTTTGCGTGCAAATTAATCTAGCAAAATGTGGAACACTAGATAAAAGCGCCACAGTCAACACCTGCAAGTTACCGCTTTCAGAATAATGCTAAGCACTGAAGAAGCCTGCAAAGAGCTATCCTACGAAGGCAAATATAAAGCGACTGAAGGCTGTGTGGCCGCGACCTAGACAACACCCCAACCAAAAGGAGAGCCTTTCAGCCACGTCAGCAGTTCAGCCACAACACTGAAAAGTCACGAAAACATACGTTCAATACCTTTGTTGCATGAGAACATTAAAAGGAATGTATGTACACAAATGCCGGAAGCATCGATGGAAAAGAAAGCCATTACTCATATATCCGGCTCTTCCTCCATGCACCGACAGAGGATACGTACACCTGTATACTCAACAATGCCTTCCTACAGCTCTTGAATGTACCCTCACGTGTGCTGACGCCAAGTGGACAGGACAGGACCGCAGACTACATTGCAACACAATGAACATATCAACCACCAACCACGGACTTATGCTAGAGTGGTTGCCATTTTGAACACCTAAAGCCACTGGTGCCAACTCGACATTCCCAACCGAAATCTCGACCTCCCAGACAACATAAGATTGTTCCGACAACCTGCCGTCTTTCGCCATTCCATGAAACAAGGGTACGCACACACCCAACTCATTAGGTGGTTCAAATCTTCTTGCTTCCAGGCTTATAGACACTGACACGCCGAATTCTTCACTCTAAGCTCACCACCTTCATCATTGCTGGGAGTGTGTTCAATATTAAACGAGACAGAGGAGATTGGCGGCGGTGCGTGCAAATTGTATACTTCGGATAAACAAGCAACGGCCTGCATGGTCATCTTTGACCAGCTTTTGCTTCTGTCGCATCCGTTATAGTCACGTTGACATTTTAATGTAGTTGCACTACGTGAAAGGCATGAAAACGTAATATAGAGAACAGTATAATAGGTGTGTAAACTTTCAGACGTCTTTTAATTATTGCAGCACTTAGACTGCACGTGTTGGAAATAAAACACCGAAATGTTGCTCTAGTGACAGTGTGTGTATTTCATACTGAAATATTTATACTGTGTTTCTGCTATCTTTTCACATGAGTGGCAGTAGCCAGGCTTACTTCAACTAGAGTGAGGCTTGGAAGCTGATGAGCAGAATGAAGATCAACGTACTTTCCTGTATAGTCCCTGTCAGACTCAACTTGCACGTTCCTCACTTTATATAGCCTTTATTAAAATCCAATGCTGTGTCTTGCTGCAAATAATTTTTTCGATGTGAAAAGTGCCGTCACTGTCCTCCTAATTTCCTGTGCATTAGTGTTCCATTCAGTTAGTTGTCGCAATATTTGCAACAATGACTAGAGCTGTCAGCAACAAATTCAGTTCAATGCACTAAAGCTGCTGGGAGTCTGAATAGCATTATTACAGTGTGCTGGAATGAACTTGAAAAAGAATAAATTGGGCAGCACTATATATAACAAATAAGGCAACAGTGAAGTCAAAAAGAGTTCGTACTAGTGGATTTTCACATGAACAAGTGGGGAAAGAGCTAATATGTGAATGTCTGGTGCACACAGTAAGCTTTCCAGTTTCAGAACGGCACGACAAAGAAGGCAAAAAGACTAACGAGTCACACAAACACAAGCTTCCGGAGTAGTCCTCTCATGATATGCTACAGAAGCATAGGTCGGCAAATGATGTGGAGCTCACTCAAACTCGCTCATGAAATATATTTTGCCCTTCGGACTCACTCAGACTCAGATTCACCAAAAAACTTCCTTATCTCCCGCTAAAGGAAACCATGTGTGGATGCGAAGCAGCGGGGAGATAATCAGCTTGAGCGGGAGGAACGTCGCCGCTCTCGTTTCACGGCAGCGGTACAGGCGCTCATCACGGCGCTGCACAGGAGAGAGAATGAGGCGCGCGCGCTCCGTCATGTTCATACCGCGGAACTACCGCGGCGCCCCCAGCGGAGTATGCAGCTGTCGCACCACCTGTCGTGCGCGCCGCTCCGTAGAGGATTCCTAGAGGACAGGGCGGGGGGGACCGTAGGAGAGGAGAGAGAGGGGGAGGGGACGTGCATGCGCTGTGGGGGTGTGGGACGCGGGAGCCGCTCCGTAGAGTAGAGGATTCCTAGAGGAGAGAGGGGGAGACGACGCGCATGCGCTGTGGGGGGTGTTGGACGCCGGAGCCGCTCCGTAGAGTAGAGGATTCCTAGAGTAGAGAGGACGCGCATGCGCTGTGGGACGCGGGCGCCGCTCCGTAGAGTAGATGATTCCTAGAGTAGAGGAAGGGGGTGAGCGTAGGAGAGGATAGGGGAGGGGACGCGCATGCGCTGTAGGGAGTGCGGGACGCGGGGGCCGCTCCGTAGAGTAGAGGATTCCTAGAGGAGAGGAAGGGGGTGAGCGTAGGAGAGATAGGGGGAGGGGACGCGCATGCGCTGTGGTGGTGTGGGACGCGGGAAGGAGGGACGGACTAAGCCCCCCTCCAAACACATGCAAGCAAGATCAAGGAATGGGTCAACCTGGGCGACAGACACCACCTGCCTGTAGCACGCTCGAGACGGGTGCGGGTGTGGAAAAGAACGCTTTATTGCAGAAAGCCGCAGATTATATAGGCCCAAGACAGGGGGGCGTATATTGCTGCTGTCTTGAGCGTGTGCATGGCTTTGCACAGCGTTATCATTACGTCACATCTCCTTTTTTTGTTTATTGAGCCGGAGTCCCAAGTTTTATAACCTTCTCGCTCAGGGTATCTTGTTGGTTGATGACGCGTTCGATGGCTTCTTCGCAACGGTTGTTGCGTAGCAGACCCGGATGTCCCGGAGACTGGAGGGAGAGGTGCCACCGCATCTTGCCCGGAGTCTGGAGGGATAGCTACCGCTGCATCTTCCCCGATGGGTGTGTGCGATGGCCTGAGGTGTTCTCTCGTCCGCTGGAACTGTCGTCCATCCTCGCCTTTAAGTATGTAGGAGCGCGGACTGTCGCCTCTCTGGATGATTGTGGCAGGCGACCATGTTCTCGAGGGCACGTTGTACACAGTGACCCTGGCGCCCAGTGGTAGCTCAGGTAGAGGTTTGGAACCCCTGTTGTAGTAGGTACGTTGCTTGCGACGGATGTCTCGCAGTCGCTGCTGGACGTCCTTTGGTTGCACCGTCCTAGGCTGCAGGTGAGTAGCCGGAATCGGTAGAAGGGTCCTGGTCAGCCGTCCCATGAGCCGCTGCGAAGGAGACTTTACACAGTTGTCACGTGGAGTGTTCCGCCACTCTAGCAAGGCGGCACAAAAGTCAACAGAGCCAAATTGACACTTCTGTAATAATTTTTTAGCCTCCTGCACTGCTCGCTCGGCCATGCCGTTCGAGCGAGGATGTTACGGACTTGATCTAACGTGGTTTGTCCCGATCTTACTGATGAAGTCTTGAAACTGTTGACTGCTGAACGGCGGTCCATTGTCCATGATGAGCCGGCTCGGGAAACCATGCGTAGCAAAGATATCCGTGAAGGCTGGGATCACTTTGTTCGCTGATGAGGTCTGCACAGCCCTGATTTCAAAGAACAAAGAATAAAAGTCAACGACGATCAGGTACTCATTTCCGTTATGGTAGCAAAGGTCTGCTCCAATAACTTGCCATGGTAAACTTGGCGTTTCATGGCTATGCAATGGCAGTCTGGCATTTCTCGATTTATGCCGTTGGTACAACTGACAGCGTCGGGCTGTTTCTTCTATGTCACTATTCATGCCTGGCCAAAAAAGACAGAAACGAGCACGTGCTTTAATATTTTCACCTCCCGCGTGTGCAGCATGCAGACAAGATAGAATGTCACCAGGCATCTTCGGAGGAATAACAAGCCTGTTGCTGTGTAGCACCAAGCCATTTTCCGTGTGCAGTTCGTCACGAAAGTTCCAATAGCTGCGCAACTCCAGAGTGACGTCATCTTTGCTATCGGGCCAGCTTGTGGTTGCGTATTCACGAAGTTGGCGCATGGTTGCGTCTTTTTCTGTTTCTTGCAAAACTTCGTTCAGGCGCTTGTCTGAAACTGGAAGATAAGCCATTGAATTGACACGAAAATGCTCGCCGTATTCACTTAAAATTTTTGGGCTTGGGAACCGAGATAATGCGTCGGCAATAAAAAGCTCTTTTCCCGGCGTGTATTTCACTGTTAGGCGATATTTCTGCAGGTTGAGGCGCATGCGCTGAAGTTGAAGTGGGCATTCACACAATGTTTTTTTAAAAATCATCTCAAGTGGTTTGTGATCGGACTCCACTGTGACCTCAGGCTGCCCAAACAGGTAGTCCTGAAACTTTTCACAACCATGTACGATCGCTAGAATTTCTTTTTCTATCTGCGCGTATCTCTGTTGTGTTTTCGAGAGAGCGCGCGATGAGTATGCTAGTGGGCTACCATTCTGCATTATCACTGCACCGATCCCGTTTTGGCTCGCATCTACCGAGAGCGTGATGGGCTTGTTCTTCTGGTAGTATGCGAGAACGGGGGCTTTTGCTAAAGCTTCACGAAGAGCTTCAAAACTAGCCTGGTGTTCGTCTTCCCAGACCCATGCTGAGTCCTTTTTGAGAAGCTCGCGGAGTGGAGCTGTGGTTTCAGACATATGTGGAATGAAACGGGACACAAAGGTGACCATACCTAGGAACGTTTGCAGTTCCTTCTTGTTGCCTGGGGGTGGAACTTGAAGTATGTCTGCAAGCCGCTCCTGATCCAGGCTTAGTCCCTGACGTGTCGAAACATGACCGAGGTACTTGACAGATTTCTGCAAAAAATGACATTTTGCGCGGTTTAACTTCAAGTTGTGTTCCCGGCATCGGTCAAGCACGTTGACAAGTTTGCCGTCGTGCTCTTCCTTTGACCTGCCCCACACGAGAATATCGTCCATCACTACGGCAGTACCCTCGAGGCCTTCCATTACTCTCTGCATTGCTCGCTGGAAAACTTCCGGCGCCGACACTATTCCAAACGGCATACGCAGGAATCTGTACCGGCCAAAAGGGGTGCTCATTGTGCAAACTTTAGAGCTTTCTTCGTCGAGCTTAATCTGCCAGAAGCCCAAAGCAGCGTCTAGCGTCGAGAAGTATTGCGCTCCCGCTAGAGAAGGCGCAATGTATTCTAGGGTCGGCATTGGGTAGTGTTCCCTTGGCAGTGCTTTGTTCAACTCAGTCGGGTCGAGACAGATGCGTACTTTCTCAATTTTGTTCACCACAACCATGTAGCTCGCCCATTCTGTTGGCTCAGTCACCTTCTGTATCACCTGCTCGGCTTCCATGCGATCTAGTTCCCTCTTAGCCTTGTCTTTAAGTGCGAGTGGAATTCACCTTGCCGGTCTAACGATTCCTTGGGAACCTGGTTTTAGCTTCATATGGTAGACGATACCTTTCAGGCTGCCTAGTCCGTCGGAAACGTCAGCATATTGTTTCGCTGCTTCATAAAGCTCACGCGGCTCCACAAGCTAGTCTGAGTAGGAGCCCAGTTTCTCTGCGACTGATCCGCTTAATGTTAGTGGAACGTCCTCTTCGACAACAAAAAAAGTCTGTTTCAAATGAAGCATCAGTTGCGCTAACACGAAGGCGGACGAGCCCTGTAGCTGCTTTTTGATGACCAAAAAAGGTGTTTATAATGACGTCACAGCGCTCCTCTTCTTTGGTTGTTATCTGTTGCAGCTTGCTTCGTGCTATCACCGAGCAATTTGCGCCTGTGTCAAGCTTACAAAGGACGGGAGTTCCTTCTACATTTACAGTCCGCCACGGTGGATCAGTGGCTAAGGTGCTCGGCTGCTGACCCGAAGGTTTCGGGTTCGATCCCGGCCGCCGCGGTCGCATTTCGGTGGAGGCGAAATGGTAGAGGCCCGTGTACTGTGCGATGTCAGTGCACGCCAAAGAACACCAGATGGTCGAAATTTCCGGAGCCCTCCACTACGGCGTCTCTCATAATCATATCGTGGTTTTGGGACGTAAAACCCCATATATTATTATTATTATTATTCTACATTTACAGTTGCTGACCAGCCCTCATCGTTCTTGTCGCTCCTAGATAGGGCTTCTATCCAAACGCTTTGCTCGTGGGCGTCTACCGCTGCGATGTTTTGCTTGGCTTTGTGAGGCCTTTCGTTTTTGGTTCGGCACGCTACAGCAAAGTGATTTCGCTTGCCACACTGCTTACTGGTGCGTCCTTTAGCTGGGCAATTGCTAGCCTCATGATTTCTGGCACACTTTCCACAGCGCCGGAGTTCGGCAACTGCGCAAATTTCCTCATGGCTTTTGTTGCCTGCTTGTATTTGCTCGCACTGTTCTTTCCCTTGTTCGCGAGCGCGGCAGATTTCTACCGTCTTGGCAAAGGACGGATTCTCCGAAATGAGATTTTCTTGAAGCTTTTTATCCTTTATGCCAAGAATAATTCTGCTCCTCAGCATGCGCTCTTCCATTTCAGCAAACCCACAACTCTTCGCCAATATTCGTAGCTCAGTTAGCCACTCATTAAAGCTTTCTCCTTCCTTCTGGTCACGCGAGCCGAAACGGAATTCGTGATAAGCTAGGTTCAACGATGGCTTGTAAAAGGCTTCGAATTTCCGTTTAAAGACTTCTATGTCTGACTTATCCTCCCCTTCACTGAAGATAAAAGTGTTGTAAGTCCTGCGGGCGTCTTCGCCTATGACCATAAGAAAAGTAGCAGCTTGTACCTCTCTTGGCTGTTGACTGAGATAGGTAGCTGTGGCGTAGAGGTCGAATTCTTGCCTCTATGTTCTCCAGCTCTGCCAAACGTCGCCTCTGGTATCCAAGGCCCTTGGGGGGTGGCAGTAGCGTGGTGACCGGGGCACTCTGCTGGCGGGGAAGCGCTGGTTCCGTGTCTGGCATGCCGGCAGTTCTTTGAAGCTGGAAACGGTCCGGGATGGCCTGCTATCCGCTTGCTTCGCTGCTGCCGATCATGACTATCGCTGCCACCATGTAGCACGCTCGAGACGGGTGCGGGTGTGGAAAAGAACGCTTTATTGCAGAAAGCCGCAGATTATATAGGCCCGAGAAAGGGGGCGTATATGCTGCTGTCTTGAGCGTGTGCATGGCTTTGCACAGCGTTATCATTACGTCACAATGCCTAGCCATTGCTAAGCAGCCTCTCTGTGCTCTAGGCCATGACTCTGATGACTGTGATAGTGGTTGATGGCCTTCATATTACTACAGTGTTCTGGTTCGCATAATGGGTGCTTCCCTACTTCATGAAAGTGGCCGGACACGGGACGGACAGAGCCCTGAGCATAAGATGCTTCGCATCTAATATTCTTAAACCGAGATCACCCGGACTCAGATTCACAGAATTTTTTCTCAGCCGGGCTCACTGAGACTCAGACTTACCAAAGTATTACTCGCTTGGACTGACTCACACTTGGACTCATGGCTCTATCTGAGTATGAGTGAATCTGAGTGAGCCGACTCATGAGTCTGTTAGCGTACAGTTGGCTTTCTCGAACATGGTGTCAATGCTCTTTAAGCAACTATTTCGCATAATCGGTGCTCTACTTGGCTCCTTTTGACCTCGTTTCTTCCCATATATGATATCAGTGGGTGCAATCCAGTAAACATATTTTTATGGAAAGAGGTGACTTACAAGGGACATTTTGATCAAAAATTCCCGGGAAAGAGTTTCCGGGGGGGGGGGGGGGGTTGGAGGCCACGGCACCTCCTCCTCCATAACTCAAGCCTGTGATCAATAAATAATTAGCAGGCGTATGAACGCTGGGGCTTTGAAGTATGTGTGAGTCGTCGTGAGTAGAAACGTCAGCCGACGTGAGGCTGATAGTGATGCTGAAGTTGAGTAAATAGAACCATAGATCGGCAAAAAAGCGTAGAGCTCTCTCAGACTCCCTCTAGAAACACATTTGGCGCCTAGGGCTCACTCGGACTCAGACGCGCCAATATTGCTCTCAACCGGACTCACTTGGACTCGGACTCGCTAAAATGCTTCTCAACCGTAGTCACTCAGACTCACACTCACGGCTCGATCTGAGTCTGAGTGAGTCAACTCATGAGTGAGTTCGCCGACCTATGTTCAAAAGTAATCAGAACTAATCGAGATGACACATTCAAAATGTAAACATTCATGTATCAGCTTTCCTTCAAGCGCATTGCAGGATAAACAAATCTTTCACCTTAATGGATAACTTGTTTTTGTTTCTTGGTTTTGCTGGTCAGTTGTTGTGTGTAGCCATGTGGGTGTACAAATCTGTTCTGTAATGTTGAATAAACTTCAGTTGTGAGTCGGCACTTGTGTTTGTGTGGCTCATTAGTCTTTTCATCGTCTTTGTTGTGTCATTCTAAAATCATGCATCCGTCCTACTTAAGCTTTCTGGCTCCATAGTTGCATGTATTGCTAAACCAATGTCAGAGTTATGACCAAACATACCTCTCAAAATACTTGGAGGACCATTTGACGTATGGGAGGGTTTACAGCATTGGTCACATTGGTTATTTGAACATTGCTTTTTGCTGTTCAGGGGCACATGTACCTTCTTAATCTTTCATTTTTGCGATTAAATGTGGCTTTACCTTCAGTGATTATGATGTGAATGAGATAGGAAAGACAAGCATGACTTACGTAAATGAGCTTGTTGATGTATACAATTAAAACAAGGCTCAAAGCGCATGAGCATGCTGTCTTTTATGCCAACTGATAAAAAAATGCAGATATTTACAATAGAGCCTGAACCTTCTTCACTCTTTATTTGTTGCACTCAAGAGCTAGCACATTAGCGAACTTCTAGAAAACATATAGATTTACTCCATTGTATGAGATATAACTCTAGACCAGTTATTCAATAATTTTTATAGTTATCATATCACAAGTGCCATAAACACAATCGTCCTTTTTTTCGCCCCCTAAATTATTATTTCGAGATATCAAATTCGGGGCATAAATAAAATACACAAAAAATTTCCAGAAGCTTGAAGAACTGATGCTGGTAAAGGCTTTTTTCACCAGCTTTACTTGAAACCGGTCAACGTAAAATTTTAACCATGGCCTCGTGGAGAACGTTTATTGACGTTATGTAAATAAGTAGGATATTTTTGCTGTTTCAGGCCACTTGTGTACTGGTGATGACATCTGCATAGGTAGTGAATCACCTGTTTTGTTTTCGTATAACACTTGAGTAAAGGTTACTCAAAAGAAAAGTTTTGTGAAGTGGGCAGCTTGGCACAGATGAGGGACAGTTTTCAGCTCGTATCATTCCGTTAAAATGTGTACAGAAGTCAAGTTCCCTGCAAACATATGTGTCTTCCTGTGCGCTGTCACAGAGCTAGTAGGTCGAAACTTCTTCATGATGTTTTATGTAGACGAGATGTGTAGTCACCGGTAGGAATTTGGATTTCGTGTTGATCAGACTGAAAGAAGGTGCTCACTTGGCAGACCTACAGTCACCCCGAAAACAAGTTTTACAGTGCTGCAGCCAATGTGTTCTTAAATGTCACACATATATGAGGTAGGCTGCAGTGGAATGTCGGCCCACATTGGCTTTCTCTATCTGCTGCGATTGAGGACGGCATGCCGAAGCGATGCAGCCAGCTTCTACAAAATCAGGAGCAACAATTGCAGCTGTAATGTCTGGAATTGCATTATATTCCACCCAACGCTTAAAACAATCAACACGATCCCAACAAGTTTGGCTTTGGCGAGGTGGCAATGGCACGATAAGGTCCACAAAAATGTGGTTGAATCATGTGTTTGGGCCTGCAAACATATCCAGCAATGTCTCACTGTGACTGAATCTTGAAGTGCTGCAAAGTGATCGGCACTGGTGGAACACCCACATGATGCTACACCTTATGTTATCTACCTGGGGAAGCCTTGGATTACCCGGGTATTTGCAAGTGGCCATAAATGGTCAATAATTGTGTCACAAAATATGTGCCACAGCAAATGTCTTCTGTTCCTGGCTAAGGACTGTGCACCGCTGAAAGTCTAGCAACATCGAAGGTTATAATTCTTGCACATGGCAGAATTTGTTGTCATTATGTCAAGCAGTTGCCACTTTTTCTAGGTCTATTCCTCTGAGACAGGCGAAAGTGTTGATTGGGCTATGTGACAGGGCATTAGTGACAGTGTTGTCAGCTCCCTTGATGTGGCTAATTTCTGCACTGAATTCTGATATCTTTGACATCTGCTGCAGTTCACGGGCAATGTGGATACCACCGTTGGAACTGAGGGAGTGTATGGCATAGAAGAGATATAGACTGATGTATTTTATGACCAAGAACTCACTTCCTTCCACGTAATGATGAAAATATTGTACTGCTGCTTCAGTCTTCATCCAAAAATGCTGTAACGCTGCTCAGTGGGTGTCAGTTTTCAGGAAAGGGAAGCTATTGGCCACCATGGGTACTCCTCTGATGAGTTTTGAAGGACATCCAGCACCCAAAGCTGCATTCAAGATGTCGTACGATGATAGTGGAACTCTCATTTGATGTTCGGAGAGTAGCATTGCCAAGGCATCTCTTGATCCCGAAAAGTCTGCTTGGGCGTTCTTGGTCCAGGGGAGCTCAATATAGTAGCAGTTCCGTCTATCAACAGCAGGAAGTGGAGGTAATGTAGAATGGCCCGGCACCATGGTACAAAATGGTGGTAGTAGTTCACAAGATGAAGAAACTCGCAGGGCTGATCAGCATATAGTATGCGGTTATGGGAAGTTCTCAACAGCTATAAATCTGCCTGGGTGGGGTTGAATACTGGATGCTGAGATGACAGGGCCTTGAAAGGTGAGCTTGTTGACAACAAATACATGCAGCTGACAAATCTTCCTTCTTGGGGTGCTGGATCACAGAATGCAGATGTGAACTGCGCTCATCCGATAACTGCTTGTGTTGAGTAGGTTGTTCAGGCAAGCATGACTGAATTCGAGGCTGGGTAAAACGCTGAAATGTCAGTCTGGAAGCTCTCGTGCCGAGCGGCATGCAGACGACCTCACACAGGGCTGAAGGGTGTCACTATCACCATGTTATTTGAAATGTATTCTGGAAAGATTTGATGCCAGGGGCACACGAGGCCAATTTTGGAGAAAATTGTTGCATGATAACATCATGAGAATATGAGGTGCTAGTTATTGAACAGGCATGGTTGCTTGGTTGAAATAGGACTCAATTGACTCAAATGACTTGTCGCCATGCCATCGACCTCCTGGTTTACACTTCGGCAGCACTTGCAGTACATGGTACAACCAACACAGAGCGCACATTCAGCTGAGTGAAGTTAGTGCAAATTCTGGAAATTTATAATTTGAGATGGCTGCCGCAAAAATTCTTTTGATCGGCAGCCGTATACACTCGTTCCGAAATAATATATGTAGTACATCAATCCCGTGGTCCAGTCAAACCATCCAAACTTTTATTTGTTTCTCGTTCATCTGAGCCCTCAGACTCATTCTCAAGAGACCATCTTTCTCATTGAACCATCCCATACTGTTTTGTGACACCGCGGTAAAATAGATGAAACAGTAATAATTTAGTGTGCAATAATAACGCTGCAACGAAAAGAAGCAGGTTGCATTGCCTTAAAAACACAAGTAGTACTCTGACCGGTCGCTTGCACAGATGCAGAGTTTTCCTTATCGGCTAAGCTATCAAAATATGTAATCTTGTTAGGGCTAAGCTAATTGATCGAGAAGGCTGTGGGCGGGAGTAGGAGTAGGTGGCCTGGCCTGCGCATGTATACGCTTGGTCATTGTCGTTTACGAGCTGCCTTGTGTTCACGCGGTCTTGTGTATGTTGCGTTAGAGCGAGGTGTATTAATGTGAGATTAAAAGACGCCATATGTGACCAGAGTCAACGGCGTAGCCAGTTATTTCGGGGTTGGGGGTTGAACCACCACCTTATGGCAAAGCCTCATACACCTTACTCTCACTTTAGCTAAAAGACCAATGCCAGAAGTGCGCTTGCTCGCCTCTTTACCGTCATTCTCGCTTTGTAGTGGCTTGGACACAAGTCGAGTTCAAGCTGACTGCAGTTGCATATAAGCCTACCATCCGGAGCTTCAGCATGATGAAACAAAATATATACTGCATGCTGATTTTCACGACTCTGCGAGGATCGCCTGAGTTTTCTTGTTGATTATTTGTAACGGTGTCTTTTGATCGTGATCAGGCCTGGACTGGATTTCGTTATTGATATCGAGAATGGTCACTGCCCATGGTCCAAACTAATCCGGGTTGTGTTTGGTGCAGACGTCAGCAAGATCACGACCCGGGACTTGGAAATCGCGATGCGCAGATCGCGACCGTCTTAATCCCACGTACCGCTATGATAGGTGTCCGTGACGTGATACACTAGCTTAGGACATTCGTAAGTAGTAGTTCGCTTGTTCTATCAGTTATATAGCCCGCTACTGATGTATGAAAGGTTTTAGTTTCGTGCTATTTTCATAAAATTTCATTTGGGAATCAGCACACCGTTCTGTTTCCACTTCATTTATTTCGTCCTTTGCGCCATCCACGACCTACTGCCGCGATACTAAGCGACAAGTTGGTTTGACATTTGCTGGTTGACTGAACCATCGCTGCCTTTCTGACTGCTAAATAGCACTTTTGTTAGAGAGGTTTGAAGGCATTTCTACTTTTGTTGTAAATGGATACTTCCCTGGCCACATTTCGAGCTATTTCGGTGGCGTTCTTTCACGAAGACCTGGCAACCTTGATTTTGTCATCCGGGGATTCCGGGCAGAGAACTTCAGCGACGAGCCAGCGAAGTTCTTGGATTAATTTGTGAGTATAAGTTGTTCTTCCATACGAGTGCTTTCTTGTTCACACCTGTCACGTGCATCTTAATCAACTGGTCATTGCGTGCGAGTATTCGGCTAGTTAGTAGGGCGAGTAGTTGCGGCTAGGCCATCAGTCGCGTACGTGCGACCCCAGTGATCGATCTTTGTTATCTCGATTGTAGGGTACAGAGTAGAGCTGTATATTCAGGGATGTCATGTGTAACTTGCATAAGCATACCGTAACATGACAGGAGCCTATGTCGCATGCCTACGACTCGGGTATCCTTCAGAAAGTGCCATAATATTAGTGAACCTTTAGCCCGAGAAGTGTCGGTGTCGCAATTTCAATGGTGCGTTCAAGAATGCTGCGTGGATTTCATGTGAACAGTAAATGTCCTGAAAAAAATAAACGTAAAGAGCTTCTCTGGTGTTCACTGCGGCCAAACGGTACATTTCGTCCCGCGTGATGGGTACCAGAAACTGATGTATCATCGCACCACCACGCTTTAAGCTCTTGTTTTTCAAACTTTACTGATCATGAGTTCATGGGCTGGTAGGGTTCACATATGGGCACAGGGTAAGCCCTACACTTCCCGTGCGTTTTCGGCCAAGTTGAGGAACCGTTTTCTGAGCAACTAAAAGGTGTACAGTTTTGCTAACTGTAGATGATTAATCGTAAACTAAAAGTACTTCTTTTCTAAAAATGTTTGTCAGCCAGAAGAATACTTTCTCAGAATGGAGCGAATATGCAAAATATGCGTAAGGGACACACTTCTCAAATAGCAAAAAAATGATTTTTTAAGAATTTTGTCCTGCCCCCTGTCTTTACGGTGGTAATATAATGAACCCGAGCACGCAAGAACGAGGGTTGACGCGTTTTTTTTTTTTGCACTGTTCTTTTTTCTTTGCTCACAAAACTGATTATTTGCACATATTTGCGTCTTCCCCGGCAATAAGTCTTCACTCATTTTTGTATCACCATCAAAGTGAGAAGTAGTGTGAGCCACGTAGTACAATATGCATGCCCGTCACCAAGGCTAATTTTATGTGCTAGGTGGCCTGCGGGATCGATTTCTGTGAACATGTGTATATAATATGCAAAATGTCAACAGCGAACATACCTTGGAAGGTATATACCTTGGAACCTACACTGTTAATGAAAACTTTGTTTATTGGAATAGATGGGGCGCTGATGGGGCGCTGATTAATAGGGCAGGGAGCCAGTGCGTCAGTGCCCCATCACTAGATTTGAGCGAGAATGAACTGGCTTTTTTGAAAGATAGCCTTTCTTGATGTTAGGTTTGATTGTGCGCTGCCGTTTTTTGCTCTAAATATGGGTTGACACGTGTTATGGGCACCGGCATGTGTTTTTTGTACGATTCGGTCAGTGGTTTCCGGCGCATGCCTAGACACTGGTTTAGTGGCTCAGGATGATTTGCACGTGTTGCCATGTGTGTATCTTTGTAGCGAGATTACCCAGGTTGACAGCCTTTATAAATCGGCGTGGTTTCGGAGAATAAACAGTTGGAAGTTGGCGCCCATGTATGTCCGTTCTTCACTTTGTCCCCGTATTCTTTGCGCCATTAATGTTTTTTTCCTTAGAGACGCTGCCCTTCAATCTGTTTATCGGAAAAGGAAACCATATTTCTCGCGTCAGGTGCCTGTTTTATTTGTCCCGTCGATTGCCTTGTGTACCCCTTCTCCTTCCCCCCCCCATCTCTTTCCTTCGCGCAGTGTTGTGTGTATGTATATGCAATCACGTGCAATACACTTTGAGTTGAGTCTGTCCTTTTGAATAGCTGATGTGCCAGCCTAACTGGACCTTCGAATTGAAACCAAAGGTTGATGGTGCACAAGAAATTCCTTGCATCTCCATAGGTCGACAGCACTTGCTTGGCAAAAATAATGTTGTAGTGGCGTGTTTTTCAAGCACACAGACAGTGCCCTAAACGTACAACAGTGACCATTTGGGACTTGTTCATGCCGCTGTACATTTACCGCATTGACTCTTCAAGGGTAAGCATAGCATACATAAGTGTGACGAGTCAGGATATTTTCTTGTGAGCACGCAATTTAGATAGAAGAAGACGAAAGTGCATTTGTGGTGCGCGGCGGCGCCGCGCGTGAGCGAGCGCGAAGAAGACGAGGTTGGAGCGCTCGAGGAACAAGTTGGGCCGAGGCAGTCGGGCAGCAGGGGCAGAACGAGGGTTCCTGGCGGCTACCGGTCCGTTGCGGAGCCCAAGCTGTCACGGGTGGACTGCAGCCAGACTCGGAAGATGAGCTACGCCAGGCGACGACGGTGCTTGCGGCCACGGTCGAGACCTGCGGGCGAGTCGGCGACAACGTGGGTCCGCCGATCCAGGAAGCTGAGGCGCGCTGGGCCGGTCTACCGATCTTCTCGGGCGTGGCCGAGCTCGGGTCCGACCACCCACCTCACAGCAAAGCGGCCGTCCCAGCAACCGCGTAGCGTCGCACTCCATGGGACACAGCGACCCATCGGACCAGCGCAACGACAGCGACGACGTGTGAGTGCTTCCCATCGAGTGGCCGGTGCGCGAACTAGATACGCTGCGTTAGGGTCGCGAGAACCGCACACCGCATGCTGTAGGAGTGCAGACGATTGGACCGGCAGGGTTTTGTGAGTGCATTTGTACAGTCCCTCAGTTATGTGTCTATGTCCTTGTTATATAAACGTCCTGTCGTTGCCCACGTCCCATCCCTTGTCACTTGAGCGCCTGGGCCCACACGAACCTCATCAGAATTGGGGAGCCTGCCAGGATTGGCTAATAACATCTGTAGCCAACGCTCAAACACAAGGGTGAGACGTGGACAACGACAACGTCGTTAGCGTTGGGAAAGAGTTAGGACTAAAGGACGCGGAATTGAGAGCATGGGTGGAGCAAGAACGTGTCAGATTATGCGATGAGCGGGCCGAAGAGCGAAATGCTCTAAAGAAGGAAATGGCATTGAAACAGCAGCTGATAGAACAGGAGCGTGCGGCAGCTCGCGAGAAAGCGGAGCAGCAACAAAAGCTGCTAGAACAAGAAATGAAGGTCCTCGAACTGAAGCTCCGGCTTCAAGAAAGTGCCGCTGGTCCGCAGGCCGCATATAACATGAATGCTGCGAGCACGAACGCGGCCGTTGCGTCGAACGTGTGCAGTCCCCACAAGCTGATACCTCCGTTCGATGACAAGAGGGACGACCTAGACGCGTACCTACAACGCTTCGAACGTGTCGCCACCTGTCAGGAATGGCCGCGCGAGAAATGGGCGCTTTCGTTAAGCCTTTGTATGACGGGGGAAGCTTTGACTGTAATCGGACGCATGGA
>JALIZH010032124.1:0-151591 GCA_030522465.1 Rhipicephalus appendiculatus
TTGTTTATATGGCGAAGTTATTTTTGGCAAGCTTTATTTGTCGCCATGTCGCTGTGCGGCTGCTTCAAAAATACATGCCAGGCTTCAACGTCCGTTATGGTGTAAAATTTTGAAAAAGTGCGTCACCAGTGCTTTTTATAGAGATTATTAGCTTTGAGTTTATTAATGTATGAAAATAAACTAGAACTGTAACGGAGGCCACCGTAAATGGTGAAGCGGGATGTGTTCTCAAAAAAGATAGTTAAATTAGGTTTATCAGCACGATGTAACAATTTCATCATAGGTATCACAGTATTTGAACAGGAGCTGTTGCTTAATAATATATGTAACGTCTTGGGGACAGTTTTAGCGGCTCAATGAACATATCTCTCGTACTGCGCAGATCGTGGATGGAAAAGAATACAACCTTGCATTCATTGTCTTATCCGGTGATTTGGTAAGTTCTAATATGCTGCGTGATGTGCCCACAGACTGCTTCATGACTAACTTGTCATGACTAACTTGTCATGACTAACTTGTCATGAAAAGTATGATCTACCTGCCCGCTCATGGCGCTCTCGTAGCCGTTTCGGTAGCTTGATATAAATCAAATTTGGGACTGAGTGACTTCACTGTATGACGAACATAAATGACAGCTGGTAATGTGGAAATCATGACATGTCATGCGCGACATGACTTGCATGCCACGCTCATGGCGCGCTCGCGGCCGTCTCCTTAGCTTGATATACACCAAACTTGGTATTGAGTGACGTGACTGTATGACGAACATAACTGACAAGTGGTAATATGGAAATTATGACTTCTCATGTGCGACATGACTTTCATGCCACGCTCATGGCGTGCTCGCGGCCGTTTGGTTAGCTTAAAATACACCAAATTGGGTATTGAGTGACAAGACTGTATGACGAACATAAATGAGAAGTGGAAATATGGAAATCATGACATGTCATGAGCGACATGACTTGCATTCCACGCTCATGGCGCGCTCGTGGCCATTTCGTTAGTTTCATATACACCAAATTTGGTATTGAGTGACATGAGTGTATAACGAACATAAGTGGCAGGTGGTAACATGAAAATCTTGGCGTGCATGTAATCTACAACGCCATTTACATGCCACGCTCGGGGTGCGCTTGCGTCGAGTTCGCTAGCTTGATATACACCATAATTGGTATTGCGCGACGTCACTGTCTGACGAACATAAATTACAGGTCCTAACATGTAAAACATGACATGCAAATTATGTAAAGCATGATTTTCTCCTTCCTGGCTGCTTTGCATTACATCGATTCCCACAGTGCGTGGGATCTGCCGGCTTTTTTCTTTTTGCTCTTTTGCCTTTCATGATGTATAAAATGGACTCCTCGTTTCGTCGCATCGTGCTATGTTTTCACTTTTCTCGATGAGGTGCCATCCATACTTCTGTTTAAATCAACTTCGAGCGTCGCATTACAATGTGGAGATCATTCGATCTATCCCAGCATAAAGCAACTGCGAGTGTCGTGTGTGTCGTTTTTCTGTATTGAATATCGAATAATTGTTCATGTTCTTGTTCTGGACGCTTAACTATTTATTCTCTTTTAATTTGCTTGCAGATTATCGAAAAATGTCTCACCATTGTATTTGAGTCCCCTCGAATCAGAGGACGTCCCATAAGAAAACAGGTCACTAAGTTCTGGTGCAGAAGTAAATCGGCAACATAAGTAAAGCGTGTGCAGACTCACCCAAAAGTACGTTTGTTCTGTTTCCTTGCGTATAGCTCACACCGAGTGAGACTTACCGAAATTCTACAAAGTTGCAATTATTCGCGCACATATTGAGCAATATCGAAGTCGAGCGGTCTCAAAGAGGCATCAGCTCAAAAACGTTTACTCAGGCAGAATCAGCGGGACTAAAACTAGCCATAAATTAGCTGAGTAGCCCTGCAGCATACTTTGACACGCGTGAACTGATGTTTTTATCTCGGTTTTTCTGTTTTGACCACTTGTTCGCCTCCTCATGTGTAGGGTATCAAACTGGGCCTAATCTGATTAACCTCGCTGTCTTTCCACTGTTGATTATCTCGCTGTGTGACAGAAGTATGCCCTGCTCACCCAGTCTGAGTGGCAGTCAAACTCACAAAGAGTTTGCCTAGCCAAACTCATTGCGCCTGATGCTCATGTAAATTTAAGTGAGCGGGGCTCAATCTCTCTCACGTCGGTCGGAGTTACCGGTGCAGTAGTTGCACGAATTCGGCCATCCTCCTGCCCAACAGGATGATTGCCATCTATTTTATTCTTCGTTCAAGGAAACAGTAAGATCCTGCGCTAGCTATGCACTAATCTAACAGGGCGTTAAAGAACTCCCGCGAGATTATTACACTTCCTCTGTTGTTACAGTAGTACCTCTACATCTGTGAGTGAAGACGAGTGTCTGAGGTGCATGAAATTATCTGTGTATTTTTTTCCCTAATATGACACATATATTTCACGTAATAAAAATCACCAATGCACTGTCGTTCTACTTGTTCTTCTGTGCATGCTTATGCAAATTACGCATTTTCATAGGTTAACATGTGCCATGCGCCTTTACAGGCTCAGCGAAGGTAAGCAGGTTCAATAGAGGGGTAAGCAACCATAATCAGGCAATGGTGCTTTGCGAGCGGCTGCTTTGTGCAATGTAGATAAGTTCATCGCGAGCATTGATTAGTTACTGAGAAATATTTATTAGAAAGTCGAGTAGTGGCCCCTAATAATAATATTTCAACGTACCATACCAACTTAAGCTCGTTTGTAAAATTGTGCGCCAAGTTCTAAGCCATCTCAAATTACTTGCACCCGCTTGCTAAATCCTTTGCGATTATGTATTCCGCGTTTCATGCGTACAGTTGCACGTAGGAACTGGGGCGTGAACTAAGCACAATCAGTGGCGTTCTGCGAAAACATTTAAAAAATTCTTCCCTTTAATTGCGACAGGACCACAGTGCAGTGGTTCGGACTTTGTGAGTGCTACGAGGAAGCATCTGTGCGATGCTTCAAATTAGTGCCATGCGCCCGGCACAGCGCGCCAAAAAAAGAAAAAAAAAAACAGTTTAAAACCTAGTTCGAAAGCGCCACTATGGCAAGGGAGTGAAGTGCGGCGGATGCTCTCTTTATTCGCTATTGCATTTTCGGTTCACAACTTGGGTACCTGGTAACATAACAAGGCAGAACGTAACTAGTGGGAAACATTCAGGCCTGACGATTTCAAAGGTGGTACACAATTTCCTATTTAATCTGAAGTCTTTATGCAAGGGGTTGGTATTTTCGATAATAATATGGGCAGGTGACTGAGTCAATGCGAACAAAAAAATCACTGGTTAGATGACACGAATGCCATTTGTTTATTCATCAGTGCATTTTTTTTTGTTCCTTGGCCGCATTTTTTTCTGGAAACCAAAAAACAATTTTAGGGGTTCATTTCTCACCCTGACAAAGGCTTGAGGCATGGTCGAAACGTGGGCATGCTTCATGAAGACAAATATTTTAACTCAGTCCCTACACCTCCTCTTTATACACTTCCTTGCGCGTACACAACGTTAAAGTAGTTTTGGATGAAGCGTATTCATGCTCGAGTACTTCGTGCGTGGCTACGACAAGGTGCAGTTATTTAATAGCTTATGCTACTATTACAGCACAAAACATCGCCAGACAAGCTTCAGTGCCCGCATTTACAATGAACTCGCGTTCCGCCATTGCAAATCCGCTATTTATTGCAGGCAGGAAACCATCATCTTAGAGTAATGTGCTGAAATCAAAAAATGTTTTATAAAACCAGCGTAGAATTCTAGTGAACACTCATTGACTACCGCTACCATGAAAAGAAAAAAATCATCGATGCTGCAATAAAACGAGCGAATAACTTCAACAGAATTGACCTACTCGACGTAGAAATTGCAAATCTGAACTTCGTCAACGAAACTTGCTCTCTCACACACAGTGCGATTTGCAAACGTTTGCGACATCCTCATCGCTGCGGCATCATGTTTAGTGAATTTGTCCCATTTGAAATCCCAGTTTTTTTTTTAAATCACCAGAAACATCTTACCCAAAGGGAAATAAACATTAGTTATATGACTATGTCCTTGACGAACGACTAGACGACGCTGTCGGATCCATGGCTGTCAGATTGTGCCAGAACCCTTCAAGCCTTTCTTGCTGACAAGTGTCATGTTTCTGCAAGATCTGCCTGTTCTGCGCCTAAACGTCAGAATAAACTTTCCACAATAAAATGAAATATTTTGTTTCGCAGCAATGAGTCTTGTTCATCCAAGCGTTGATGCAAATTGCAACACCCATGTGACACACAAGACTGAGAACTTTGGAACGAAATTCTCAACAGCGCTCTCTCGGTGTTCTTTGCTCACGATCGCGTCGTGCAGGATAAAAGCTCAGGAAAACATCCGCCTCATTGATGTAGATCGAGTGTTCGGAGCCTCTCCACCTTTCGAGAAAGATGCTCAACAAGGAATTCGCGAAATTTTCTGATCTCATAACTTCTGCTTACATACCAGGTGAAGGTTCGGCTTGGACGCACTTTACCTGACTTTCATCTCGGGTTGATTTGGTGTCGCTGCAAACTGAGTTGTAATGGAATTGGAGACAATCAAACGAAGCCATAGAAAGGTTTGCCCGCTGTCGTTTGACTGAACCTGACAGATAAGATATCATTGCACAGTATGTTTTTTGTACCGCAACAAACCTTCTTAATCGAGTATAAGCTTCACCGCCGCTGCGGACTCACTTTTTATAGATTTTGAGGCTACAACGAGAACAATATCCAAAAGGTCCAGAAGTCTTCAGGCAGAAAATCACAGAACGCCTTCACGTATTACGCCAGCTACACAATGAAACAATGGAAAGAAAGTCTGGACAAAAGGCTGCATGCTTTGAAAAAATATTGGAAACAAGAAAAATTTTGCTTCAAACGCAAGGACACATCGACGCAACAACTCCGTTCCGTGGCTGCACATTCTTGTCAACTCGCTTTACTTGAAAGATGCTCTAAGTTAGCTGCTCTTGCCGCATAACAGTTCTATAGGGTATCGTAAATTTTGGAACTGAGTGGTACATTTGTAATGTAAACAACACAACATGTTCTCTTGTGCTGTCTTCATCGTGGTCGCAATTGAAGGTGAGTGTCATTGGTCTTCTTAAGGCATTAATAAATGTGATCATGTAGCAATAAAAAAGTCATGTTCCATATTATGTCAACTGCCATAGATTAGCTCTTTCACATTGTAATAAGCAACACTAATATATAGGGTATTATATATAGGGTATTACGTAGCAAGGCCACGATACGATTTTGAGGCGCACCGTAGTGGAGCTCTTCAGAAATTTCGACAAAGTGGTGTTCACTAATGTGCACTGACAACGCACATCAGACGGCCATCTAACATTTCGCCTCCACAGATCGAGATCGAAATCAGCGACCTGCGGGTGAGCACCGGAGCACAGTAACCATAGTACCACCGCTGCAGTTTTGTACGCTCTGCTTAACACCACGAGGACGGATGCAGATTGTCGGCCAGTTATTTGATAAAATGGTTTACTTGAAACGCAAGTGTAAATTGTACTTCACTACATACGCACCCGGCAACGCAGTTTACGAGATCCTACGGTAGCGCCAGAACACACAGCCTAGCGAGTAGACGCAGCAAAAGCGGAACCGCCGGGGCACATGAGCACTGTTTTTATGTGAGGGGAGGAGCGTCACGGGTGATTATGGACGCACTCAGGACGCGTTCGTTGAAAACGTGCTCAAAAAGGGAAACGCTTGAGCGCGTCGATGTGTTCAGCGAGCGTTTAATTTTCTTGTTATCCCTGGCGGCAGGCGCCGTCAATGATGAGGCGTCCCACCCCACAAGAGCTCCATCACACCCTCCGGTCAGTGTCGGGTGCCTATTGCGTGCCTGCTGAGCCAATTTATTAATTAGCACAATACCGCACTAGATCACTTTTAAAGAGAAAGCCTTAAAAGTCCGCTCAAGTCCTTCCGTCCGTCCGTTGTTCCCTCCGTCCGTGCCCTGGCACGGTGCCAGGTGGCCGCCAAGGCGCGTGAAGGGACGCCGGTCGCGTTGGACTCTACAGCGCCCGCGCTTTGCTTGCGTAGCGTCGCTGTGCCCAGCATGTTCAATCATGCAAGAGGGAGACGCGTGCAACGCGTTCCATTCTGACCGATCCAGTTCAATGGGCACAGGCGTTCGCCGAACACACTGGAATTTACAAAGTGTCTTTCAATTTTTAGGGGCGAAGCTCCTTAGGGTGTGGGTCGTTCCCTCCTCTGTAATAGTATGTTGTAGTAGCCACTAGTTAGTTTTAAGAATTGCTCACTAGATGGCGTTGCGTGTATATGTCCTTGGAAATAATATCACTAGGTGACGTTGGTGGTTTTCGTATAGTTGACGATTAAGGAGGATAGATGGCACTGTTATAATTGGGATCGTCCGACCGACGCGGTACTCGGAGTCGAGCACCGGAGGTGGACTCCATCGTGATCAATGGTGAGGTGAATTTCACCAGAGAGGAGGTAGTCAGCTCCTGGTATCATGTCAGCGGGCGGGTCCTCGAATACGGGAACGCCGACAAGGAACATGCCTCCGGCTTCGGTTTGGAGATGCACGTCGAGCTTACCGACAGGCAATGCACAACCACCGAGGAATGGGATGGGGTGCCTCGGGCCAAGGTTGTAGATTGGCTGGGGCATGGTGTCGATGTAGCGCGTGCGTTGAGCGCGGAGCATGCGGCGGCTCCGGTACTCACGGCGGCACAACCCTTAGCCAAGGACGCGTGGACGGCGTCCGTTGGAGGCCGATGGGATGATAGAGTCCACTTCACGGGAACCGCGCCGATGGGAGCGTTAACCACGTTCCCAGACGAGAGGAGCCCGTGTGGTGCCGTAGCGTGAACTGGTATCGCGGCGCCGATGAATGAAAGCTGATCCGCCAAGGAGGCCTGGACCCTGTCCCCGGTCGGCGTTCGCAGAGCCGGAAGGTTACGGGGTGACGAGGAGGCATACACGCTGTCCCCGAACTGTGGTTGGTGCGGTGGCAGGTGGGCGGGTTCCATGGCCGAGGAAGCGTGGACGGCTTTCCTGGGAGGGCCTGTCCGGAACGCCGAGGACACACGAGCACAGGTGGCGTCTGCCTTAAAGCTTAGGCGACACACGGAAGATTCACGGTTTTACCGATGATTCCTTCCGGAGCTTCGCCCCACTCACCATCATTCACCTCGTGGAGGTGCTGTGAATTTTTTGTGTAACCGTAAATCAAGATATGGGAATTCTATTGCAGTTACGAGAACGTCATTTGGAATCCACCCCCTCAACAATGCCGCTTCAAATGCACCGATCGTTCCAAACGTAAGAACACTCACTCTTACGGTAATAGTTTGATGCTTTATTCAGAAGCATGCCATATGTCATTCTTAAAAATCCAGCGCTTACAATAACCCTTCCGAATACAACAAAAACAACTTTTGCGCATACGGGGGGCAATTCTCAAGGTTTCTTTCTAAGTAAGCGGGGTAATGCGTGTTCTGCGAACACTAGAACCAAGTATACATTGAGATCCGTGATTGAGATACTTCAGCCTTTTTCCGTATATTGCTTTGTCTTACATTATTTACCATAATTTTACGCGGCCTTGCACGCATTTATTTAAACCTTGCCTGAAAAGTTATAAGGATAGGTATTCATACTGACAACGTTTCCATATAACATTTCGTTACAACAAATTTGTATTGTAGCGCCAATGCCTAGCGTTTATATTAAATTGAAGTTGTGCCCTTCAGATGCTATTGCATGAAGTATTCTACGCCGTGAATCTTCCTTCGATAGAAATGTTCACTCGGTCGACATTCGTTATAACATGAACGATCACAGTCTTAATATTTTTCAATGCCCTTCCAGCCACCACCGAAGCATCTATGTTACTATCTCAATTTTCATCCATCCTATGGCGCATGGTACGTTCGATACCACGACGGAACGCCATGTTGGGTACGTATTAACGCGATAGCGTTAAAGAGCTCGTTTCGCAGAAATTCCGGTGTCGGCGTTGGTGTCGGCGTCCGCGCGGCGTCATTGGTTGTGAGCGAAAAATCATCATCGTCTCCATGACCGAAAAATCAAGAATGATGCAAATAAAATAAATAATAAAATTTCCGGGTTCGAGTGAGGATCGAACCCAGGCCGTCTGCGTGGCAAGCAGGTGTTCTACCACACAGCCACGCTTCTGCGTGGAGCTGGATTGAAAATACTTTCCTCTGCTTGGAAATGCACGGAAAATAACATTATTTAAAAACACACACGTCCTGTATAGAGGCCTCACAGTACATGTAATATCGCAGTAATATTGCATGGTACACGCTTACATTGCCATCGGGACTCAGAGCATCTGATTATCATAACGACATCGTGGTTTAGAGCCGGCCACCCATTACAAAAGGCACACACGGTACTGCGCGTATTAGTGGGTGCATAGCAAGTTCGAAAACATTTACCGCGCATAATTGCTCGTGGTTTAAAGCGTGCTTCCAATTACATAGTATACACTAAGTGGTTGAAGTAGTACTATAGGGACAGGATATCGCTATCGCTTCAACTCTTAAAGGTGAAGCTTAAGGCTCCCCAAATTTTTATAGTCCCCAGCTGCTCTTCGCAGTGGAAAGTTCTGATGAGCAGGAGGTAAGAATACCAACGAAACATGCATCAGTTATACATACCTGTATATTAGGCGCGCAGCATCTTAGGGGGTATAGGCTTGTGACTGTGCATCTTAAAAACGAGTACGCGCCACAATGGTTAAATCCCACTGCTCGCTACCGGTCCAACTATGAAGAAGGCAACAATTATCCCAACGAATAGCCGACGACATTAGTGGAGTAGAAACACCCTTTCATTGATACCGTTTTAGGCTTGGCACCAGTAGTGCTTCATATAGAAAAAGCTCTTTCAAAATGCCGCATACTTCCACCAACCTCCCTGGTTTCACGTTAGTGGAGCTGGAACACCCACCCCTACATGATTCGCCCTTCCCCAGGTTTTTGGTACATTGGTATGTTCTGCGTTCGCATCGCAGGCGCACCTTTCTTTCAGACATGGCGGACGCTATAGATGTCGACGTGAACTTGTCGGCGCACCTCCCATTAACACCCTCCTAGAGCTCGGTTAACGCTGAGATCGAATTATTTATGTAAATCGTTTGTCCCGTGTATAGCGTATATCACTTAAGGGGAGATGCGATTCGGAAAAAAAAGTTGCGTTAATCTGTAGCCTAAGGCAGTGAAATTTTCGCTGTATATATAGGAGTTTATCCTGATTTCAAATATGTAATTAGTTTTATAGTAAGTTGTACAGTTTTAGTTTTGTGCCACGACAATGTGTAAAATATAGTTCTTTTTGTAGACTCTTCTTTTGCCAGTAAATGTTTATCGTTCTGAGCCATTATTGGCTCACATTGCTCCACATTATCTGTAGAATGCAAATAAATATCAAGAAAGTGCATATAAGACATTTTAATGGACAAGAAAAATTTTAATGTGAGAAGCTTTGGAATGCTCAGACCATACTAATTGTATATTTTAGGTGTGTAATAATTATATGAGGCGATATGAAGTTTTAAAGTAGACACTTGCACTCTGCACATGTTAAGAAATATGTGGGCAAAATTTCATCCCGATCTGGTTATCAGAAGTACCAAAAACATGATGTAAAATCTCGTGAAGTTGCTCAGAATTGTATCTTGAGAAAAACGCATTTTAAAGGTATAAGTCAAAGTTCATGTATGCGGAAAAGATTTGTCATTTAAGATGATTTATTCCATCATGAGAGCTTGGCAATCATGGTTATTTTGAGCATGTGACTTTAGTGAATCCCTCATGCGAAATGCAATGGCAAGCAGCCAGGTGACAATTTCCAGGGGACACTAGACAATCAGGACTTCTTAGATTTTTAGTAGCCACCTCGTGCTCTTTAAAAGCGATTTTGACCTACTTCTAGTTTAATTACAATCTTCAGTTTTTTGTCGTGAAAGTAGAGAAACTAAACTTGTGAAAGCAAATAAAAACGAAAATATGTAATTTTTGAAAAAAAACTTGCGTTTTTCGACTCGCATCTCCCCCTTAAACTGTAAATTGCATCGAGTAAATATTCTAGCCAGCGCAATGCACAAATAGTATTATGTAATATTTACTCTTCGTAATAGTAAGTAATATAACATAGATATTGTCATGCAATGCATACTTCAACGACTTGATCTTTAGCAGAATTAGCAGGTCAAAGAAATCGACGCCGCTCATAGACCAGATGGTTAGACGATATTCTTGGGACATAGCGAAACATCTAGAAGAGCTCGACAGCTTGTCTGAGATGGTGTCATACTCAAGGTGTCACCAGCAGTCGCCAGCGGCTCAACGGTACTCAACAAGAATGTTGATGCTTCTCTACACTCGGTCGTTCTAGAAGCACAACAATGACCTCAGGTGGTGATTCAGAACCGCAGCGTTAAGGTTTTGTTAAAACATATCAATCTATGCCTTTTTACACCGAAGGCAATGTAATGAAGTTTGATGTATAAAGTACTCATTAGTGCATTTACTGTAACTTATGGATCACGCTTTTAGGAAGTTATCACACGTCACAAGATATCTAAAAAGACAAACGGAAAAGACTCGCGAAAATTATTATTATCATTCCCTTTTTGCGGGCCGCGCCTCAATGTTAGGGAACTTCGCGATTGTTTGAGACTGTTCTGTCAAAAATGTGTACTCTTGGCATGCCAAGAGTAAACCAGGTCGTTCGAAATCTAACGTGATCATCAACTATAAAACAATAAGGATCGATAAGATATGCATAAATGCTAACGTATTCCGCATATAAGCAGATAAGTCGACGCCCGGTGTCTATGATCGCCATTATCTTTGTACAGCGAGCGTCGATTGTACTTTCCTTTGCCAGGCACAAATTCGCCACATTAAAGCATTTCATCTTCACCGACAGCGTCCTTCTTCTAAATGCGAAGCATTTCTTAGCGTGCCAGAGGCACTTTTAGCGTTTCTATCTAGGCATATATCCATTTATCTACCTAGCCGCCTAAGCTTGGGTGCTGTCGAGGGCGCCTCCTTTAGCATAAAATTAACATAAAAGGGTATGAGGGTATGACGAACATGACTGCCTGGTCATGAAATGAAACCGACAAAATCCTGACGCGTACATTGGAAACAACTTTCCTGCCGGTACACACGTGTGGTATATACCCGTAGACCACGGGCCGTGGTATATGGGTATGTGCCATATGTGATTGACACTTTATACCTACCCAGGAACGGCGGGAACAGACATTGGTAATATAAACGGGCCAGCATCAAGAAAACGCCACATCATGCGTATTGATTCGACGAATGCCAAGAATGATATTCAGGGTCCCAGCATAAATCGAACCCAGGCATTGGGCGTGTCGATGAAGTGTTCTACGACAGAGCCACGGCGTGTCTTGAAATTGTTTTTGAATAAGATCTTATGCATGTCGGTGCAACCGCAATTGTAGGTGCAGTACTGCCTGTGTAGCTTGATAGGAAGGTAATGAACATTACTTGTGAACTCCTATGATACAGACGTCATGTCGACGTAACGTAAATTTTGGTTCCAGCGTTGGTTTCGCATTATAACAGTAGAAAGAGCATTACATATGCACTGCGATGACTGATCGCACTGTACTCAAGAGTTGCTCTGCCCTGAAGCAATGAATTAACTAACGCTACGTATGACATTCGCAGCATCGTGCCGTAGCTAGCGATGATCTTAATATCATTTCTTGGTGTATTGCTTCGGGGTCAAGCAACGTGAAATGAGAATCGTATCGCACCGTGCGCTTCGTTTGAATGAAATTGGTTTCTGTGCTCTAACATGAGTGTTGACGTTATGTTACTCGTAAAACGTCAGTGTAGTGTACGTGTCTGGTAAGCACACGGTGTGCACATAACTAGTTCCTTCGCAAAAACACGTCGATCCACCTCGTAATGCTTGACTCAAAGCCGAAACTGCAAAATTGAGAGCAACTTGCTGACTGCTTTATATGAAACCGATTCCCATGGTGCATGGGATCTGCCGACCTTTTTTCACCACCGCTACATCGTGACAATATCTTGTACGATCACTTACTATTTCAGTACACGTGGCTTCCTTGGGCAACTGGAGTTTGCAAAAACGGACAATGCACACTGCTAAAAGGTAAATATAATATTTAGAAGGTACTTTTAGTATTCATGCGTGTAAGCCAAACATGCGTAATGTGGCGATGCACCGAACATAAGCTAGAGTTACCGCGTTTGTGAAAAATAAAATTTGGGGCAGCTACCCGATACTTGCTGAAGAATGTGGAAACAGCGGAGCTGGTACCTTTACCTTCGTCTTTCATTCATCCTCAACCCTTTCCCCCCTCGTTTCCTTCCCACTCCCTTACTATACTGTATTATGCATGGCTATGCCATGTTTCACCCTCTCCCCCTTTGCTTCTCCTCCTACTCACTGCCCCTTCTCTTTCTCGCCCGCTTGCATTACTGTAGTATTCATGGCTATGCTATAATTTGTTTCTCCTTGTTTTCCTTTCTTTTTTGTCTTCCTTAATCTCTCTTTATTTGTGTCTCTGTGTTTCTTTCTCTCTGTTTCTCTCTTTATGTGTTTCATCCTTCATTTATATCTCTGCCTTCCTTTTTTACCTTTCTATTCGCTAATCGCAGCGCAAGCATAAGATTCTCGTAAATGCTTATTCTGCCACTGTACATTCATAGCCGAGTAGATAGCCGAGTGCGACCTTGTGTACCTTGGCTCGAATCCTACATCGCCGAGAAAGTTTATTTCAGTGTATTTATTTCTTCTCGTTGTCGTCTCCCCATTTCATCTTGTTCTTCACCACTAATCATCACATTCTTTAGCTTCCATCTCTCTCTGTAGTCTCCTCGCTTTTCATCACGCCAGCTATAGTCCGAAGTGGGCCTTGACCAATTTCTGAAGCAGCTGCTCATCCAAGGTTTTGAGCATGACTGCGAGGGAACATAGACTTAATGAGCGCCGCTGTTCAAATTGATTTTCTTAACTTTAGTGCAAATTCTTTATAATCCAGATAGAGCCTAGCTTGCCGTATTAACTGGAAATAGTAAGTAAAAATTCGAAAGCGTACAAAATGAACATATTTTAGGGGTATTACTTCGCTTGTGTATTGCGTCTAAGAGTGCACGCCTTGTGAGAGGTATAAGAGCAACACTGCTATATGGAGCAGTCAGAGCTTCTACTCTTTATATGCAGGAGCGCTATGACACGTGTTCCAACGACGGGCGGAATAAGAGGAGTCTACAGTCATCCCCTTTATGAAATCTATTCACACAACTGCCAACAGAAACCAACTGAAGTTGAAGGTGCCGTGTATGGTTGAATTGCAAAGTAATACGTGAAAATTGAGACGATATTAGCGTGACGTGCAGTCCAGTATGACCAATCTGACCTGGAGTATGGGAATATTATCAACATGAAAATAAAAAAATTTATATTGCCACGCGCTATTCTTATTTTCACTTTTGTTGTATTCGGTTTTCGCCCACAAAGACCGTCAGCAAAGCTCAGCTCAAACCGCGCCTTATTGTTCTGGAACCTTCGCGATTATTGTAGATCGTTTTGTTAAGATTGCGCGCAAGACGCGACCACTCGAGATTATTCCTGAGCTTGCGCGATGACCAGTGATAAGGCTAGAATGTTCGACGCGTGATGCATAAAAGCCGGCGCGCTCCAACGATGTTCAGTTTGATCGCCGGCCGACGCTCTGTTCGCCGCTATCAGTGCCTAACGTGTGTATTGCTGTAATCTAACTTTCCGTTTCTCGGCCACAAGTTCGGCCCAAATAAACAGTTTCATCTTGGACACGTCGCCTGCTGCCTTCGTCGACGTCACGACCACGTGACATCTGGTGGAGGTGCTGCTTCGTTCATGTACCGGACGCCCCCGTCAAGTCGTGAACCCAGCCCCAGTCGTGAAGGAGACGTCGACGCCAGCCTTGACCAGCGAGCTAGCCGCAGGCAACGAGGGCTACATCCAGAGTTCGGGCCCCTACCGGATAAGGCTCGAAACACCAAGGCCACGACTACTACTGCGGCAACTATGACAGCCACGGTACCAACACCCACCACGGTCGTTATGCAGCAGCCAAGGGAGCCACCGACATTCCATGGAGCATCGTTTGAAGACCCGGAGACCTGGCTGGAGACGTACGAACGAGTTGCCACCTTCAACCACAGGGATTCGGAAGAGAAGCTGCGTCGCGTCTACTTCTACCTGGAAGACGCGGCAAGGACCTGGTTCGAGAACCGGGAGTCTGGACTTCAAACCTGGGATCTCTTCCGTGGCGCATTCCTTGAAACATTCGTGAGCGTGGCCCGCAAAGAAAGGGCCGCTTCTTTGCTGGAGACACGGGTACAGCTACCCAACGAAAACGTCACCATCTTCACGGAAGAGATGACCCGACTGTTTCGCCAGGCCGACGCTGCCATGACCGAAGACAAGAAAGTTCGCTTTCTTATGCGAGGAGTCAAGCAGGAGCTCTTCGCCGGGCTGATGCGGGATCCACCTAAGACCGTCCAGGAATTCTTGTCGGAGGCGACGACGATCGAGAAGACACTGGAAATGCGCACCGGACAGTACAATCGCCGCTGTATTCAAGACAGCGCGGCTGTTCATGCCCTCGACTCCAACGAGTTGCGTGAAGTGATTCGTGCCATTGTGCGAGAAGAGCTGCGAAATCTCGAACCTTCTCCGCAACCTGTAGTGGCGTCGATTGCAGACGTTGTACGAGAAGAAATTCAGCATTCACTGAATGTTCCTCAGCCAGCCCCACCGCAGCCACAAGCCATGACCTACGCTGCTGCTGCCCGCCGTCACGTCCCCCCTCCGCGCCCACACCAAGATGCCGCCCCGCAGCACTTCCGTCGCCAGACGCCGCCGCCACCGCCACCGACGCCCTACCGTCCTCCCGGCGGCCAGCGCTACACACCTAGGAAAACCGACATTTGGCGCGCCCCAGACCACCGCCCGCTATGCTACCACTGCGGTGAAGCTGGGCACACGTACCGCCGCTGCCAGTACCGACAGATGGGCCTACGCGGTTTCGCCGTTAACGCGCCTCGTCCTCAGCGGGGTGAACGACCGCAAGACATCGCCGACTACCTCGCAGGAGCTCAGTGGACGCCCCGACGACCTTCCCGCTCACCATCGCCCGGCCGCTACATGTCACCGCACCGCCGGCAGTACACTGGCCCAAACCGGGGCCGGTCACCTAGCCCGTACCCGGGAAACTAAGGGCAGCAACCGATGGAGGCGCGGTTGCTGTCCGACGAAATGCCGAAGATCCTCCGCGGCCGCCGACGACGACAACGCGACGAGACCTGTGCAACACGACGCCAAGCAGACGAAGCCCTACCGACGAAACCTCGCGGACCGAAGAAAACCTGACGACGCAGCATGGAAGCACCACAACATTTCGACGCAGCCGTGATCCGACGCCGCGACCCAACCGCAACGCACGACGACGAACCAGCGACCTCGACGTAATATTCGACGGCCACAACGTCACCGCTCTCGTCGACACTGGAGCCGACTATTCCGTCGTCAGTGGGTCTTTCGCGACGAAATTGAAGAAAGTAAAGACTGCTTGGCAAGGCCCTGAAATCAGGACCGCTGGGGGTCATCTGATAACACCGGCCGGTGTCTGCACCGCAAGAGTCACCATCAATAACCGGACTTATCCCGCCAGCTTTCTAATTCTGCAGCACTGCTCCAGGGATGTGATACTGGGGATGGACTTCCTAAGTCAACACGGCGCCGTCATCGACCTGAGGTCTGAGTCGATAACACTGACTTCAGAAAAAGCGTTGCCGCCCCACACGTCGCCGGAGAATCATGCCTTGAATGTAATAGAAGAGCAGATCACCGTTCCGCCTCTCTCCAGCGTCGTCATTTCCGTCGGCACCGAAATACCCGCTAACCTTGAAGGCGTCGTCGAGGGCGATCAGCACCTGCTTGTGAACCGTCAGATTTGCGTCGCAAGAGGCATCGCGAGTTGCGCGACGGCAAAGCAAAGGTACTACTGACAAACTTCAGCCACGAATATAGGCACCTCAACATTGGTACGACGGTCGCCTACATCGAGAAATTCGTGGACACCAGCAATGCTTTCGCCCTCTCCGATACTGCCGAACATTCTTCCACGAATCGAGGTCCCGAAACAGATTTCGACGTCAACCCCAGCCTCCCAAAGCAGAAGCAAGACAAGCTCAAAAATCTGCTCCTGCAATTCAAGGACTGCTTCTCATCGTCGTCAAGGATTCGACAGACCCCAGTCGCCAAACATCGTATCATAATTGAAGAAAGTGCCCGACCAGTCCGTCAGAGCCCGTATCGAATTTCGACGCGAGAACGCGAAGCCGTAAAGAAGCAAGTCGACGAAATGCTACGCGACGACATAATCCAGCCGTCCAAGAGTCCCTGGGCGTCTCCCGTGGTGTTGGTGAAGAAGAAGGACGGGACGCTACGTTTCTGCGTCGACTATCGTCGCCTGAACAAGATCACGAAGAAGGACGTGTACCCCCTCCCACGGATAGACGACGCCCTGGATCGACTCCACAACGCGAAGTACTTTTCGTCGATGGACCTGAAGACGGGCTACTGGCAAATCGAAGTCGACGAGAGAGACCGAGAAAAGACTGCCTTTATAACACCAGACGGCCTGTTCGAGTTTAAGGTCATGCCTTTTGGTCTTTGCTCGGCCCCCGCGACCTTCCAACGCGTTATGGATACTGTACTGGCTGGCTTGAAGTGGCAGACTTGCCTTGTGTACTTGGACGACGTCGTTGTGTTTTCTTCGAACTTCGATGAACACCTGCGGCGCCTTGAAGCTGTACTTCAGGCAATCAAGACGTCCGGACTCACTCTCAAGCCAGAGAAGTGCCGCTTCGCGTACGAAGAACTTTTGTTCTTGGGCCACGTGATAAGCAAATCCGGAGTACGCCCCCGACCCGCAAAAGACAACCGCCATCGCTGCTTTCCCGCCACCCACCGACAAGAAGGCCGTGCGTCGATTTCTCGGCTTGTGTGCCTATTACAGGCGGTTCGTTAAAAACTTCGCCCGCATCGCCGAACCTCTCACTAACCTCACCAGGACCGACGTCGAGTTCAAGTGGGAAACGCCGCAGGAGGAAGCATTTCAAGAACTCAAACGACGCCTGCAAATGCCTCCATTGCTTGCGCATTTCGACGAAAATGCCGAAACAGAAGTGCACACCGACGCGAGCAGCGTAGGACTCGGCGCCGTCCTTGTGCAGAGGACGGACGGACTGGAAAGGGTCATCAGTTATGCTAGCCGGTCGCTATCCAAGGCAGAGGCCAACTATTCCACAACAGAAAAGGAGTGCCTCGCCATCATCTGGGCTACATCAAAGTTTCGCCCCTACCTTTACGGCAGGCCCTTCAAAGTTGTGAGCGACCACCACGCCTTGTGTTGGCTAGCTAGCTTGAAGGACCCTTCTGGTCGCCTCGCACGGTGGAGCCTGAGACTTCAAGAATTCGACATTACCGTCGTTTACAAGTCCGGAAGAAAACACTCTGACGCCGACTGCCTGTCTCGTGCCCCCGTCGACCCACCACCGCTGGACGACCAGAATGATGACGGCTTCCTGGGAACCATAAGTGCCGACGACTTCGCCGAGCGACAGCGCGCCGATACGGAACTCAAGGGCCTTATGGAATACCTCGAGGGCAAAGCCACCGTGGCTCCAAAGGTATTCAGACGAGGACTGGAGTCGTTTTTCATGCCCAACGGCGTTCTCCTAAAGAAAAACTTCTCGCCACTTCGGGCCGACTCCCTCCTCGTAGTACCTTCGGCATTACGACCAGAAATTCTGCATGCTTTGCATGACGACCCGACGGCTGGACACCTTGGATTTTCCCGTACGCTGGCAAGGATACAAGAAAAGTACTACTGGCCTCGCCTCACTGCCGACGTCACCCACTACGTGAGGACTTGCCGAGATTGTCAGCGACGGAAGACACCACCGACTAGGCCGGCCGGACTTCTGCAACCCATCGAGCCACCTCGCCGGCCGTTCCAGCAAATCGGCATGGACTTACTGGGGCCGTTCCCGACGTCGAATTCCGGAAACAAGTGGATCGTCGTAGCTACTGACTACCTCACCCGCTACGCCGAGACAAGGGCCCTGCCCAAGGGCAGTGCCGCCGAGGTAGCAAAGTTCTTCGTCGAGAACATCGTACTGCGTCATGGCGCCCCAGAGGTCCTCATTACCGACAGAGGTACGGCTTTTACCGCGGACCTAACTCAGGTGATCCTAAGGTACAGCCAAACAAGTCACCGCCGAACCACCGCCTACCACCCACAGACCAACGGCCTGACCGAGCGTCTAAATAAGACCATCGCCGACATGCTGGCCATGTACGTCGACGTCGAACACAAGACGTGGGACGCCATCCTTCCGTACGTGACCTTCGCATACAACACGGCCGTGCAAGAAACGACGCAGATAACGCCATACAAGTTGGTCTACGGACGGAGCCCGGCAACGACGCTCGACGCCATGTTACCGAACGTCACCGACGAGGAAAACATCGACGTGACCGCCTACCTACAGCGCGCCGAAGAAGCAGGACAGCTCGCCCGCCTGCGGATCAAGAATCAGCAGACGACCGACAGCCGCCGTTACAATCTTCGACGACGCTTCGTGGAATACCAGCCCGGCGACCGCGTTTGGGTGTGGACACCGATACGCCGACGTGGACTTAGTGAAAAACTCCTTCGGCGATACTTCGGGCCGTACAAGGTGCTTCGACGTCTCGGTGCTCTGGACTACGAGGTCGTCCCGGACGGCATAACGAACTCTCAACGGCGCCGTGCGCGACCTCAAGTCGTCCACGTCGTGCGCCTCAAGCCGTATTACGCGCGTTAGCAAACCAGAGGACTGCACTTATTGCCTAATTATTGTACTTTCTTTCTTTATTGTTGTGATTTATTGTTGCATGCATTTTCCCCCCGTGTTCTGTTTTAAGCATCGGGACGATGCCTTTTCAGAGGGGGGGCATTGCCACGCGCTATTCTTATTTTCATTTTTGTTGTATTCGGTTTTCGCCCACAAAGACCGTCAGCAAAGCTCAGCTCAAACCGCGCCTTATTGTTCTGGAACCTTCGCGATTATTGTAGATCCTTTTGTTAAGATTGCGCGCAAGACGCGACCACTCGAGATTATTCCTGAGCTTGCGCGATGACCAGTGATAAGGCTAGAATGTTCGACGCGTGATGCATAAAAGCCGGCGCGCTCCAACGATGTTCAGTTTGATCGCCGGCCGACGCTCTGTTCGCCGCTATCAGTGCCTAACGTGTGTATTGCTGTAATCTAACTTTCCGTTTCTCGGCCACAAGTTCGGCCCAAATAAACAGTTTCATCTTGGACACGTCGCCTGCTGCCTTCGTCGACGTCACGACCACGTGACAATATACTGATCTAGAAACTATAAAAAAGTAATAAATCATATTTTGGTTGATCCTAACAGAAAGTCTCGAACAAGCGCATCTGGCCAGCACTAAAGTTAAAAAATTCTCAGGAAAATAAACGTGATTGTGATGTGTCTAAAGACCATATGACCGGAAGCAATACAACCAATAAAAATCCCCAAAACTTGTGATGAGAACACCGGTGAGTATTGAACCGCATGTATGTGTATCTAATATTCACGCTGAATTAAACAAAAAAACATAAGCCGGTGAACTGATACACTTCATAAAATCTGTCATTGGTGACCTATTAGTGACGTAATATTCCGAAAAAATAGGAACTGCTGCTGCGAAATATTACATAAATTGATATAACTTAAATGTCAGTGTAATCTGGGACTATTCGCTGAACAGAGAGTGGTTAATGAATATCATCGGAAGATTTTTCAGCACCTGTGTGACGCTCTATTTCGAGGATTCAATACTTGTTTAAACAGCACACAAACATTAACCTATCCAGTAAACCGACAATTTCAGATACCACATGTTTCGCAATAGATTTATAATACATGTCCTTTGCTTGTCCTAACAAGAACCCGTTTTCCAAGAAAAATCTTCGAAATAGTACACGGCGAAGGAAATAAGCCCGACATCAAGTGGCTCACGTTTTCTGAATTCTAGGTTACGTTTAGCTGTGAAAAACAGAGCTACGGTAACTTCATCTGTACGGGAAAACATTGTGCTAGACCTGACTATGAGTGTATTTAATGAGGGTTAAAAATTGTACAATGCATATGAGTATAGGTCCAACTTGGTAAACAATTTGCTATAGATTTCTTTTTTACAAAAATGCAGGCTTTCCGTGTACTCTGTTATGTTGTATGTCGCTGACCAAGGATTGCTTACTAAGTTTACATGCATCGTGTGCAGTTCCACGAAAAACGTGTTCGATTTCTAATTATAGATGGGCTAGGAACACATACGGCAGAAGCAGCTTCGCGGTATGGTAAAACTGCTGTCTAGCAGACTACACCTTTTTAGGGCCTGATATTTGTAGCTTGATTGTTGCAGTACCATAGTACGTTGGAATTATTGTGGATTGAGAGATACACACGTAATACAAAGTTTGCACGCATTTAAGCTATGGAAGCTTCAACTGTAATGGATATGTGTATGAAGGTACCGCCCAAAAACTGTTTATTCTTGCTGTAATTTAAAGGGCAAGTCATAGGAATGCCAGTACCCTAGTTATACTGTTAAAACTGAAAATTTTGATGTTGTCTTTCTAGCAAGAGCTCTCAGGCCATGTGACGGCGTATATAATGGAGTGAGTACCATACTTCTTATGTTTATACGCAATTTTATTGCATTCTTCATTGTAAAACGCATTGCTAGCTTCCATATTTCAGGTACAAATCATGTTTAGATTGAAGCCGACGTGAATAAAGTAATCAATCAAGCATAAATATATACATCGTATCTCCAGCACTAAAACGTTTGCTTAAATTGTGTGATATAACCACCCGCTTCTCTGACGTTTTACTTCGGTCAAGTTGCGCCTTCTAACTGCATAAAAGCCATATGATCTCTCGGATATTATATATTTAGTAAATTTTCTGTGCATGTTCGATTATTTAAAACAGCGAAGCTAGAATTTTCCCAGGATTTGGACCAAACACACAATCCGTGCGGCGTGGTCAGGCCATCTCTCGAAAGCCGCGTGAAACCCGCCCCGAACCATCCGCGCGCGTGATTTGCGCCCTCTACGAGAGATGACGTGCGAAGCCCCGCACCCGTCTAGGGCCCCAGCAACAACAGAAGCGCGAGTCTTAACGACATTACCTGGCGGAAACGTCTTGCGATGTTCGGCTCAACATTGATAAGCGCAAACGCATTAGCCGCCAGGGTGCTCAATACGCCAAAGCCGGAAATGCCTGATGGTCAGTTGGTTACAACCCACACGAAAGCTTCCTGGGAGTCTCAGGAAGATTTAAGCGGTGGTTGGACGGGAATATCTTTGGATACCCGTGCGGTATCCACACGGGTATTTTTTTTTTGCTGATAGTATTGTGTGTACTCGCGTGTGCCTCGTCCGATACCCTTCCACCATCTCCGGCGTGCGTCGCCAACAGCAGCGTGTCTGTTCCGGCAGTGTGCGTCGTGTATGATCCAGAAGCGTGGGTCATCCCACCACCCCAAGCAAGTGCCGTTGGGTGGGACGTGCCCCGGCTCGTTGCTTAAGAGATGTGTGCCCAGCTGAGCCACCACCAATGGCTACGAGTACACCCCTGTACCACAGCAACTTCAGAAAATAAATGTCGGTAACGAAATGATGACTTCGCCACACCTTCCTTGATTGCACACGTCGCTTGACACACGGCAACGGCCGCCAGTATGGTACCAAGACGAAACTACTAATATTGCTCCGAAAATGGCTATTTCAAGGGAGAAAATATCAACTATCACTCAAGAGAGAAAGTGTTAAATATAATTAAAGAGAACAAATAGCTTCGCGTGTGTTCTATATTAACGAAGTAGAATGGGATCTTTTTTTAATCATTACCTTTCTGCCGCAGCTGTAGAGGCTTACGAAACTGGTGTACTTTGAGCATGAATATAACAGCGCCGATGTAAAATGAAAAAAAAAATTAACACTGGAAGGTAAGAGAATTTAGAAGAAGAGACCATCATATTCCTACACAGCTATTCGCAGGGATGCAAATGTTGATGCGAAAAGAACAATACAGTAAATCTGAGCACAGCCTGCACCAAAATTAAAATAATCTAAATACATCACTTTCAGGAGGGATACGCGACGTCATGTAACTACACGTGTTCTGACGTGATTGGTGAAGATTATGTGATGAACTACCAAGATGATACGCCTTGCATTGTAAGTCATTTATTGCGCATGCCTTTTGCAACATTTTCGTGCGAGAAAGGAAACATAGCACTATCCCGAAGCATATGCATCGAACACTAGGTATGGAGACCTGTCTTCACCTTATAAACTTTAAGCTTTGTTACAGTGCTTCATTGTGACCCTTAATTTTGTTCGGCTAGCAGGTTTGGGTGTTTTACGGATGTTCATTCCAAGACCTCCAAGTACGCCATGAATAACGAAATGCAAGGCAGCAGTGCATGCTTTCATTCACATGTTTATTTTGTTTATTTTGCATTTATTTTGCACCCTCGCTCATACAGCAGATCTTAGGCTCACCCTCCCCTTACATTTTTTTTTCTCAAAATCAGCGACCATGGTGAGCCCAACAAGGAGAAATAAACGGACACATCACTGTCTCATAGCAACTTTCTAATCATTATTTTTGCAGCGAAAAGGTCAGAAAGGATATGGAGCTATGAAAAAATTAAGATTGGTTTCATAACAAGATTCTACTAATATCCTTCTTCATACTATTCTGCCTGATATTGTCTACCAATTATCAGGGCTGGGCAAAGATACTTTGAAATTGTATCGCGATACAATACAAGATACTCGGGCAAGAAGTATCGGAGATACAAATACAAGATACTTCCGGAATGAATGTATCCGATACGATACTTCCCAATTGTATCTTAAGATACTTCGATACATATCGAAATTTGCTCTTACAGATCTATATAATGAGGCCTCAAATACCTATGTACAGAAGTATTTGCTTGAAAATGTCTTAACTGCTTCCAACTTTGTGTATTTTAATGAAATATCTGTTTGAATCCCGAAAGTTTTTTTTGCTTCATGCATATTAGTTTCATTCCGAAACAACTTATTGGCATTTCCTTACTTGACCCTTTTGGATTTGGTGGGTGTCGCTGCTCTACTTGGCGACCAGCTAGCGGGTTGCCGTCTAATTGCAAGAACTTCAATAAGAAGCCTCTGCAAGATGGCACAAATACCGGTGCAGAGTCTTACCTTGTCCGTAAGCGTATTACCGTTTTCGTAGTAGCGCATCACCTGACAGCTGCAGAGCAGCAGCAACGCTGGTAGCAATATTTTTTATAAATCATCATGTGAAGACGACAACTTTCAAGTCAGCGATCACAGTTCACTGAGGACATAAAACTGCAGTGATTTTTCATATTCTACCTATCAACTTGCGTAGAGTGTTCGTTATGTTCGTTAGAAACATATTCACTAACGTGCCATATTTTACCATTTCCTCTCCGAGAAAACTTCTGTCGCCCAGAAGCTTCCCACATGTATTGTACGTGGCAGAAAACGTCGCAGGATATCACTTCTGTTCACACTATTGCAACTTCTAGCCTGCTTACCTGCTTTTCTGTAACAAAAAAAAAGGGACTTTACAGGGACCTAAGTCAAATAGCAAGCCAGTTCCGCAATAAAAAATGACTAAGTGAATATGTATACAAGGTGTTTCACGTAAGGAAAACCAAATATTAAAAAAACAAGCGTTTTACCGTGACTGAATGAAACCAACGGCATATGGTTTACTGTCATGGGGTGCTCGCTATGGTATTTTTATATTGAGCTTAGTTGGTTGATTAACTATGGTCAATTATGCAACATTTTTATAGCATTATGCAACACTTTATAGCAGAGTGGGCTTCGTCACATCGTAGAACGCATTTAAAAACGACCGAAGCAATTGTTTTTTGGTGGCGTACTTGCTGCATGCACAGCAAACGGGTTTGAGCCTTTTTGGGAGTTTTGGGCCCGGCTCTTAACTTGCATCCTAAAGGTACTACGCAAAACCCCCTACCAAAGGAGGTTTTAGGGGGGTACGCAGGGCAAGATGGCGGTGCCTGTTGAAGCGACAGCCGTCCACTTCGAATCTTTCTAGCCGTGGGCCTGCATTATTAAACTCATTCATTCCCAAATTATGCTGGTATTTGATTTAGATTTGACTAATGAGGCTTCGCTAAGCGTATACTGGCGATAAAACAGCTCCGTTTTCGAGATACACAGTCGACTTGCGGTGCAGAAGGCTTAACAAGGTTTGTTTACAAAGTAAACGGAGTCAAAAAGAGGGAATTAGCGAGGTAACTTTGGAGTTTTTATTTAACTCATTTCGGGGGCTTGAACGGAGTTCATTGGAAGCTTTTTCTGCTTCTTTTGAGAGATTTTAAAACTCCCCTTTAAAAGCGGCCCGCGAGAGGGCCAGAAAAAAAAAGGTATTTCGGGCACTATAATAGCGTTTTAGAGACATTTCTTGCAACTATTCATCGCTAACACATATTAGAAAATGGACATTGATGTATTTATGCACAAACATGACATATCCATACAAGCACGCACGACACAGGAATCGAACTCGCGACTACACGCACTGAAAGAAAACATCATACCCATTACACCACAGCACCACCACTAGCTTGCGTAGTTTTTCACGGGGGTATATATGTACAAAGCGGCTACTAACCTGTCGGCGACACCTCAAACATTTGTTCTCGTAGCATCGGCATGTGTTAGCGCTTTCGCTAGGCCAGTACATAAACTCAGGGGCGTCACGAAGGCCAAGGTAAACACCTTCAGCTTCGAACCATTCGGTTCGTCGTGTCGTGCCGCTAGAAAAATTGTAAACGTGTGCCCTCTTGAGTACTTCGACACTGTTTCACTCGCCCGCAATTCGTGGATACCAGCGTGACAAAAGGTATCCTCAGATGGCCGAACATATGTGCATTCCATGGGCGTATGATGTGGAGCTATTTTCGTTGTTTCTGCCGCGAGCTGCACGCGTCCCATGGCAGCGGCGTGTTCTGAGCTGTACGAGACCGCCTGTGTTTCCATTGATGGGGTCTGTGCCTCCCGCCGCACGGAAGCCCTCAGAGACGAGGACGAAACACTGAGCAACAAATCTTTATCATTTCAAAACTCTGCCGCGACTGACTGTCAGCGGCCCCTAAGCGCGAGCGTGCCTGTGTCCATCGTTCTCGTCATCCACCGGCGCGCTCACCGCTACGACTCCCATAGCATATAAAAGTTACTCACGCAGATGCCCACAAGCGTGCGCAGGATGCCTCTTCAGGTGGAAGGGGGCGAGGGACGAAGGCTCGTCGCTGCGCCCTGTCAATGCACGAAGCAGACTCTCCCCCCCCCCTCCTCCCCGTGTGCACGCCTATGCAGATGCCCGAGTTGCAAGGACATTGTTACGCGCCTACACTAAGTGCATTTATGGCGCGCGTACTCTCGCGAGCCAAACGCAGGTGCAGCAGCGCCTTCAGAGTAGCTGAACGATAATCTACATCCACAATTAGCACTTATTCGCAACTCACACTTTCGCGGGGCACACAGCGATTCTATAACTCAAATTCAGTATTTAGTCGCTTTCACAATCGGAGACTACCTACAATCTTACTACCTACAATCTTACTAATTAACCTTCATTGTTAAACATCACACAAATGCATTAAAGCGAATGCGTAAGCATGCCCCAATGTCAAGTAAAACCACCACAAATTAGCGGTGACAGGTCTCCCGTTAAATAAAGTTAATGCACATGCACTTCGCCCTTGTGAAAGTCCATGTGTATGTGGCACTCCTCTTGCACAGATGATGTAGCAAGAATAAAAAAAATGTAGTATTGCCGTCTTCTTCAACGAAACAGCTGTGATAAGAATGATAAGAAAAACAGTGTTCGCAATATTTTATTGAAATCAAAACAGTAGCAGTTCTCATGTCAGTGTAAGCATATGTATATTTCCATCTTCTTGCACAGAACCTACACCCAATACAAAACACTAAGAACGTATACAGTACAGCCCAAGCACTATATATAATTCACAACAGTAAAGCAACATGAAAGTAGTGTGGCCAATATCATCATAACGCACACTGACATGTGCACTTCACAGTGCTAGTATGTAAACACAATCCAGAGAAATGGGATCTACAAGGAACTTGGTGTCAGCCTGCACATGAAGGCAACTAAGTTAGTACAATAAGGCTAGCATTACGTTTAAGAAATATGCAACCATGCAGGGAGGCATGTTGTAGATTTTAATTGAATTAGTTTGCCCTATGCCATCAAGACATGTCACACATCATCATACAGTTCTGTTTTCTGCAGAAAAGTCCAAAATAGACCTGTGTGTTGATTGTAGATCCACTTACCACAATTCGTAAAGGCGTTCAGCCATGACAACAAAATGACAACATTGCATTCATATATGGCTGCACATACTTACTCACAAATATCTGAAAATGAACGCAGTTTTCTAAAAATATACTTGGGAATTTGTCGCCATTATCACACAACTGCAATATACCAATACTTCTATTATACATAATTACTACAGCTATGTTTACAATATTCCCATGCCAGCCACTGTCATCTGCAACCTAAAAAGTTCTTCATCTTTAATTCCTCACTTCATGGCTTGCACATAATTACCACATTTAAAGTTAATACCACTACCATGGCTGCAAAGTCAACCTGAAATTAGGCAATCACATGCCTAAAATTAAAAATTTCCTACAAGTAGTGGCTGGTGGCTTAGCATATTGGATTCTAGGGCTTGCTATGCCGTGTGGTTGAATAGAATTTGACCACGAATCTATAGAGCCTGTAAAGCAGTCGGGAATTGAGTTCATAGTTAAAGTGTGAAAACAAAACAGCATAGGTCGGCACTTTAAGGGAGTACTCACTCAAACTCACTCACCACAATTTTTTCAGCCTTCGCACTCACTCACGTTCACACTCACGTCCACTCACACTCATGAGTACTCACTCACGTTCACACTCACGACCACTCACACTCATGAGTTCTCACTCACGTTCATACTCACGTCCACTCACACGCATGAGTACTCACTCATACTCAACTCACCACGTTCAAATGAGTGTGAGTGAGTGTGAGTTGAGTGCACTCATGAGTGAGTGTGCCGAGCTCCATAGGTCGGCACTTTAAGGGAGTACTCACTCAAACTCACTCACCACAATTTTTTTCAGCCTTCGCACTCACTCACGTTCACACTCACGTCCACTCACACTCATGAGTACTCACTCACGTTCACACTCATGACCACTCACACTCATGAGTTCTCACTGACGTTCACACTCACGTCCACTCACACGCATGAGTACTCACTCATACTCAACTCACCACGTTCAAATGAGTGTGAGTGAGTGTGAGTTGAGTGCACTCATGAGTGAGTGTGCCGAGCTATGCAAAACAGCAACACACACAGAAATAGAAATGAAGGGATCAGGCCAATGCAGTACTAGCAACTGAAATTTAACACGTGTATGGCGTTTTTAGTCACGTTCATACTCATTCTGTGAGTGCATGGTTCTTTATTTTTGTAATTTTTTCGCACTAAGTGTGTATAGCTTTCTGTGGTTTGCATTACACTTTACGTCCTCGTTAGTGTAGAGTGAGGCACAGGGGAGTGTTCCCACAATACAGTGTCTTGTACACAAACAAGTGGGTAAGCAACGCTTGCAGCTTTGCCAGAAATGTCTTCCTGAAAATAATAGAAAAGAAGTCCATTAAGCTTTCCATATCCAGAAATATGAATGTCTTGGTAAAGACTAACACTTGACTATACTATTGCAGACCTTTAAACAGAACACGAAACAAATGAAATAGTGAGATGCGGCTAAGTAGTTTCTTGTGAACTTTTCACTTAAAGTACAGAGTGCAAAAAGCACACAACTGTAATGAAATGCGAAACAGCACCAGAAGTGTACTTTTGTCCTGTGCACCATCATTCGAGTAGTTCTAGCTGTCAGTGAAGTTAGCATTGTAGTGTAAAGGGGTGCAAATTTTAGTACGATTAACCTTGGAGTTAAATGCATTTCAACAGAGGTGTAACTGCTTGAGGGCCACGTACTTAGCTTTAGTTGCATGTTAAAGAGCCCCAGGCAGTCTAACTTTCCGAAGCCCTCCACTACGGCGTCTCTCATAATCGTATGGTGGTTTTGGGGTGTTACGCACCAACAGTTATTGTCACTTACAACACATGGAACACTAGCTTCTTCATCAACCACAGCTGTTCTGTTTAGGACTGAAGATTGGGCGACTTGGTATTGATTCATGGCAAAATTAAATGACGACAATAGAAGACGTGGACAAAGTACCAGCCTGTTTACCTTGTCAGAAATTGTGTCAACAATCAGAATACTGTGTGCTGATCATAAACACTATGGCAACAAAAAGTAAAACAAAATAACCAGAGGGAAGGAACAAGGTGATTCAACAACGAGGTTCAACAGATTCAACTGACTTATATCAATGTGATTAAGTTAGCCTTGCACAAGTGACACATCTCCTAAATTCCATTAATATGCACATGTAACCTTGGCAAGTTCTAGTGCTGATATGTGACTAATGAAGTGACCATACCATAAAATGCATGTGCTTCAGCAAACACACTGTCTACACATCACATGTCTTACACATCATATGACCATCATAATGTGTCATTAACATGACTTATTCTTTCTAGCTAAATGTATACAAGCTCATGATGTCAATGTGCCTTGACATGTAATTTAAGTTTTTTGTGTAGGAGACGGACAAAGCGCCCAATGCAAAATTGTCGTCAAAAAGTATTCTTACTTGCTCATAATCTGCGCATGAGAACAGAATAAATAGAAAACAAATCTGGCCTTAATGCACGTTTTACCACATGACAGCGTGATAACAGCTGTCTTTTTTTTGTTGTTGCTTAAGTGTATACTCCCTGGAAGCACTGCTTCATTCATGCTTTATCGCAAGCAAGGAAATTATATGTCGTACAAACATTCAGTTTTAAGGCGCACTCGCTTGAATTGGCTGGCCACGCCAAGCGGTCAGCCAATTCGAAACACGTATCACACATCGTTATGTGAGCTTAATGACATTTCTTTTTTCGCTTTTCATTGCACTTTTGACGCGACGCAATGTGCAGAACAGCACCTACTGCTGCCCAAGCGACAAGGTCGCGCAAACTGAGGAAACATAAGTATTACGTACCATTTGTGTTCCTGAATGTGCCGCGAACGCGGCGCGCCCATCAGCTGCTGCTCGCTAGAGTCACAGGGCCATTGCCACACCATTGCACACGCAGTGCACGTTGCACTGTCGTCAAACCACACATTTCACGTCCCGCGACGAGAACACAGTAAGGCTGCCGGCATGAAATGTGCACACATGATCGACGCATAGCAGGGTAGTTGAAAGGCGTCCTTCACAAAACCGACGTTATCCCATGACCGCTTCGCTTCGCTATCACTCACGCACGCCGCTGGGGCCAGCCTGCGGTAGTAACCGCTGTCATTTCGGAACTTCTCCCGTTTCTCGAGACTCTGTTTTCGCGTTTCTTTCTTTTTGCTTTCTTTTTTTCCCTCCGCGCGCGCATGCGTGCGATGGTTGTTCCGCTCTTATCGCCGCCGTTCGAAGGTCAAAGGCGCTTCGTCCCTGTGAGAGCAGCCGCTTGAGGAGAGTCGCGTTTTTTCTTTCGTTTCTCTTTTTTTTTTCGCCGGGTTTTTTCAACACCGGATCTTATTCCGTGCGTTGAGGCACGCCGCCTGTGCCCAATTCGTCATCCGAAGGGGTATACTGAGTGTGCATGCGGTGCCGATAGGCCACATCGAGGGTGTACACGCTCCTACTTTAGTTTAACTTCGATTTGATGGTAAAACAACATAAGCGAAGTCATTCTGTGGTCGAAATGCATCGTGAACCCGAGCCCAGCGGTAGTGTGCATTCCGTACAACAATGTGCATCAGTCGACGAGACGAAGCAATCGTTGATTAGCACGTTCATGAATTTATTAAGCACTTTGAGAAACACTTCTTTCGCCCGCGCAGTTGCATACATGCACGCCAGCACTGAAGGCACTATAGCTTCGGATAAAATAAAGGGAAGATATGCTCGAGAAAGTGAAATAGGAGTTTTCTGTCCTTGAACTCCATTTGACAAAATGGCGTCAGATCGTGAATTTACCTCCTTTCTTCCACCTTTTGTCCCCATAATTTCTCAAGGAAGTAAAATTGAGGACGCAGAACTTTATTACACCGATCTTAATACTCCCTAAGGGAGTACGGTCCCAAATGAAGGTAGTATTAAGCCCTTAAAACGCCCAATTCGGCTAGTTTGTGTTTACAGTGTGGTGAATATTTTTTGGCTTTTAAAGAACGCACGCGAAATATCAAATAAAACCACGTGACTGCGCTCATGCGCTATCGTACTGCAGGGCTTTTAAACACGCATCGAGCGAATCAACCGGCGCGCGGACCTGTCGCTCACCTGTCGCTTTGTCAGGGACGATGGTGTTTCTTTGCCGTGTGTGGCGGTCAGAAATTCTGACGCGCTGTGGAGCCGATGCCTAAGTCACGGCCACTCATTTCGCCACGGTCCACTTGCCGGTTGTTTTGCTCGAAGCACGTCTGAGAGCGCTGCAGCACAATAGCGTACGAGCGCAGTAACGTGGTCATATTTCTCCGGCTTTCTTTTAACGCCGGAAAAATCACTACGTAGCACGTACCTTTCCACAAAAAGTCAGATCTGTCGTTTTAGAATGACCTCTAAAACGCAAAGAAACACACTTGGCCCCCAAATCAATAGCAGGAATGTTGCATCTCTCATCCTAGTTGAGAAATTAAGATTTGGTTCCAGTTACATGACACCCTTTATAAACACGATACAGGCGGCACCCCTAAAAGCTATGAAAATACAGCATGATGTATCGTCAACTTACGTGTTAAAGTCAGACAATAGAAAACTCAGTACCCACGAAAAAAGCATTAAAGGACTCGAGGGGACGCTGGTGAGAAAACCGTAGTACTTGGTATTATGTTTCTCAAATTCCCCTTCCTAAGTCCTATTAAGGCGAAAGCCTTTAATGTCTCATGCTCACGTCCGTCCGGTGTCCGTCCGTCTGGTGTCCGTCCGTTCGACCGTCCGTCCGTCCGTCCGTCCGGATGTCCGTCCGTCCGTCCGTCCGGGTGTCCGTCTGTCCGTCCGGATGTCCGTCTGTCCGTCCGTCCGGATGTCCGTCCGTCCGGATGTCCGTCCGTCCGTCCGGATGCCCGTCCGTCCGTCCGTCCGTCCGTCCGTCTGTCCGTTCGTCCGTCCGGATGTCCTTCCGTCCGTCCGTCCGTCCGTCCGTCCGGATGTCCGTCTGTCCGTCCGTCCGTCCGGATGCCCGTATGTCCGTCCGTCCGTCCGTCCGTCGGGATGTCCGTCTGTCCGTTCGTCCGTCCGGATGTCCTTCCGTCCGTCCGTCCGTCCGGATGTCCGTCTGTCCGTCCGTCTGTCCGTCCGGATGTCCGTCCGTCCGTCCGGTGTCCGTCCGTCCGGATGTCCGTCTGTCCGTCCGTCTTTCCGTCAGTGGAATGGCCACACGCTTTCGCCGAACACACTTTGGAATGTACAAAGTGGCCTTCAATTTTTTTTTGCTATAATTTCCATTGCTATAGTGTAAACTCAATTTCGCAGTTTTATTAAATCGTAAACAGAGTTTTGTTCCTGGAAGCACTAGGCACGCTCAGATTATTTAACATTTGCCCTAAGATCGCCTGAATAGTAAACTGACATGGAATGTAGATATGTAAATAGTAGCAATGATGCTGACAATTAAAAATAAGATTAAAGAAGAGAAGGAATAAGAGAAGGAGGTTACAAAAGATTTCTTACAGTTAACAAACCGGGAAAAAAAAAGACTACATAGAGGCCTAGGTAATGTGTGGGATGCAAACGGAGGATAGCAAAGAGAGCACTTGTGCTAACAATGAAGCTATCATTAAAAAACTTCTTGCAAAATTTAGCACGGAGAACAAAGATACGAAGATATAGTACGCCAAAATATCATCTGTTACGTAAATGCTTGTTCTATTGCATATAGCATGGACACCGGAGGAGCGACGGTTGTTAGAATCTAATTTGCCTATAAGTCAATCTCATAGCGTGCAAATCTATGTGAAAGCAGCGAGACGCAAATCAACTGCATTCTTGCATTTTCGAGACATTGCAACGAAGCACCACGCAAGGCAAACTTCGATAACGACACTATAGCCGCATCCGAATTTGAGCGAATGACGCCGCACGCATTTTAGTACGCAGCGCAGTATTGTGGCTACAAACCGACATAGCTAAAAAGAAAGAAAATATGAAGAAACAAAAGGTCGGCTGCACGTAGACGTTCGCGTGCTTGTTTTTGTCGAGCTGGCTCCAGCGCCATCACGTGACTTTGCTCCACCAGTAGAGACGCGTATAGACCTTCTTTCTTATGCTCAATGGAGCACTCTGGCAAAAAAGACAAAGGGATATACTGTCGTTAGCTTTCTTGAGGTGGCTTAGTGGCAGCTGTATCAGCTTGAGAAGCAGAGTTCAGCTGACGTTTGTTGTTTCGCAGGGTCGCGTTTCTATAGCAGTATCTTGTATCTTAAGATACACGATACATTATTGAATGTATCGGAAATACGGATACAGATACTCGTTTTGCGAGACGTATCGCGATACAGATACAAGATACCCAAAGAGTATCTAAGATAGTATCTAAGATACATGTATCTTCGATACTGCCCAGCCCTGCCAATTATCTACATTAAGATAGAAAATAGAGGTTTCCCTCCAGGCCAATTAACCAGCGCAATAATGCAATTTGGCATCTTAAACAGATTAGTGGAACACATATTGGGAAGCGTAGGCCACATGGTCTGCTCTCATAGCCTGTGACTTGCGTAGAGTAAATACGAGCTTTTACCTAATAACTCATAAAACCGCAACAGTGCGCACTGATAGTATCTACCTGTGATAATCAGCATATCTCCTGACAAAAAATGTAAACAATAAATTATTTGCATTAAGTTTATTGTTTCCATCTTTTAAAACATGATTTCAAATACTAGTGCAAGTTCGCGAGGTAATCATCACAGAAGTTTATTTACCTTCTGACAAATGTTTAACAACAATTTAGGCAGTTCTACACAACGGAGTTACATTATGAGCACAACTCTTGCCGTAGTGGGAAGCTCCCCATAATTTCAAGCACCTGGAAGTCGTTTAATTTCCACTGGCATTTACACCACACTAGCCTCTATCATTTTGTTTCCTTGAAAATGCGACCGCCACGGACGGGATCAGAGCCACGCTTTCAGATAAGCAGCCGGGCACCATAAACACTTAGATACCGCGGTAGCCAACTGGGAAGTTAGTGCCGAGACCTGGAGCGCGATCTCAGATAAACTTTGACTCTCTTTTTTGATAAAGTGCAATGGCCAACCATATTCTGTAACGCACAAAACAATTTCGAAAACGAGTTGCCTCAAGTATGCCTTCTTTTTTATGTGAAAGCGCTCGAGTGATGAAGTCGAAAGTATCAAACTAGCAGGCCTGTGCAGGAAGGGCGCCTGCGTGGAGCCGTCAGAAATAGGTATGTACGCCTTTGAGAAAATTCTAAAGAACAATGTTTTCGTAGGCCTATAAACTGTAGTCTTTAAAAGGACGTGGCGTCCAACTTGTGTTTGAAATAGAGAGCAGTACGAAAAAATGCCCCCACCTCCCCGAAGGGAATCGTGAGGAAATGCGATTGCATTTCGCGCGCGCTTCACTCCATTTATATATGGTGGTTGTTTGTTGTGGTTCGAAGAAGGAAAAGGCGCCTAATTTCTGCAGCCCGGTCGGGAGCACGGTGCAGCGTCTTTTTTTTTTTGCTTTTTTGTTTTTTTTTTTCTTCTTTTTTTATTTATTTTTTATTTTTTTGTTCTTTTTTCCTTTTTTTTATTTTTTTTTATTTTTTTTCATATATAGCTCCGCCGAGCTCCCGCGATGCGAGCGCCCTCACGCACTTGAAATGCATTCGCATTTAAAACTGGGTATGCGTAAAGCACGCAGCGATGGAGCGGTGTTTCCTACTGGAACATGCCAATCGCTGCTAATGTGCAATGAGAGACAGAAGACTCCGACTGGACACAGAGACTCGCAGTCCGCTTTTAGTTAACGCGCACGCTGCGAATTTTTATTGTTCAACAACGCACAGGAGAAATCTCCCACCGGCACCACCTTGGAGGTCGAGATCCATTGCCATATATACGGGGTGGCCGGTGAACGGTTGTGCAGCGCGAGCAGTCGGTTTTTTCAACCAAGAAACTCGTTAGCAGACGCTGCCTGTGTCGGCGTCGCGAGGCGAGAGAGGGGGGAGCGTAGGAGAGGAGAGAGAGGGGGGGGGGGGACGCGCATGCGCAGTGGGAGTGTGGACGCTGCGGGCAGAGATGCCTAGAGAAGAGAGAGGGAGCGTAGGAGAGGAGAGAGAGGTGGGACGCGCATGCGTAGTGAGGGTGTGGCTGCCGCGGGGAGGGATGCCTAGAGGAGAGAGAGGGAGAGAGGAGGTTTTTTATTTTTATTTTTTAAAGGGTTTGCGCATGCGCAGTAAGGGTGGTCACGCCGCCCACCACCACCACCGGATTAAGCTTCGCCATAAGATGCTTCACATCTAACACCTGCTGGCGCTTACCTCCTCAACCTATCCTCCTCCTCCTCCTCCGCGGACAACGCTGGACAACGCTGGACAACGCCGGACAACGCCGGATGCCTGACATAGCCCGACTATGAAATGCATTCGCATTTAAAACAACAGGCCGGCGCAGAAAGCGCAGCACAGTCACAGCGAAAGCTGGAAAAGTGCCATTTTTAGAACTCGTTGCAAACTATCTTGGGGCCACTAATTCGAGTACCCCTGCAAGGTACCCACTACTCCATTAATTGATTCGGTGGCTCATGACGATGAAGAATTATGGCAGAGCCCTTTGTAATGGGTTGGAAGATTTCAACGACCCGCTCGTAATGCGATTCATATTGTGTTACGCCTGGTTACACAATTCGCATTCTGTGACACCTTGTTGTTATATTAGTCTTCTACCACGTTACATTGAGAATGTTAACGCGCTTCCTTCCCGACATAACGTTTGTGTAGGGTTTTTGTGCGCAGGAGTTTCGAGCACCGACATGGCTCAGTAGCGTAGAATACTGGGCTGGCACGGAGCGGACCTAGGTTCCAACTCCGTTCCATCCTGTATGTATTTCCTTATTTCGTTTTTTTTTATTTCGTGCGATATCGGTTACGGACACCGGCGGTGGCGGCGGCAGACAACTGCGGCACCCAAGTTGTGATCTCCTAACAGCTTTCGCTGTAAAAGTGTCTATCAAGCATCTTTTCTGTCCTTGTCTTCCGCGTATTCACCCCTTGTCATGTCACACCGACATGCCCAGACTGCTACTTAAGAAAAAAAAACAATGAACAAAAATAAAATATCACGGAACTGAAGTGTTTCAATAAAATTAGGATCCTAGACAGTTATAGTTAAACACAAAGCAATTGCAAATAGCGGAGATGGGGCAGGTTATATATGAACAGAAATATCAGTTAGACGTTGTCCGAAGCGATATTGACAATAATGAAGACTTGCAGGCACTTCATCGTATACTGTACGGTGAAATAAATAAGACAGCGTTTTTAATGTTGGCTACAGCGTGCTCTCTCTTCATTTGAACACCTAATCTTATTTGTTATGCTTATATTTATGTAAATCGGGTCCAACACTGCCTTCGTTCAATCTGAGTCCAGGAATTGAATCAATTTTTTTCCTCGAATATAAAGCTCGAATATAAAGCTTTCCTCGAATATAAAGCTTTATAATAAATATATATAAATTCCTCGAATATAAAGCTTTCAGTATTCTGTATTCGTTTGTTTTATAGATATTTTCGGCGTTGTGTACAACAATGTAAGTGTCTGAGTAAGTTAAACAATAACCGCCTGCAACAGTATTGGACCAATTTGTCCCAATTTTTTTCGCCAAACATGTTTTTCTCATACCTAGGGAACCACGAAAGAAAACAAGCCCACCCACAGCGACTTATGAAATGCAAAGAGAAAGAAAATAGGAGGGCAAGTATCTAAACTAAGTTCCGAATTTTCGCAAGATCTATGACTTCAGAACCTATAGGGTCTGATTGTGTAGAGATTCTGGTTGGACAAAAATACTTTAAAAAAGTGCGGCGAGCTCCACTTCGGAAACACTGTGGAAACAGAGAAGCTGATGTTCCTCCTTTATCAGGCTCACCTTCGCCCATATCTGTGTGCCTCTCATTGGTTCACCCTTTCCACCGAACCTCGCCCTCGCTCATCTTAGCTCGGCGCAGCCCCTCCCCTCCTAGCGAATTCCACTCTCTCCACGCCGCAAGACCCCGTGACCAGCGCTACGCCAACGGACTGGGAAGCATCAATTACGAATACCTTCGCTGTTAAAACACTCTGCCTGTATTTTAGAAAGCAGGCTTCCAGGTTTTGTAGATGCTTGCATATCATCTGCAGTATGTCATTGGAAGTTCAATAGTGTGTAACGCGAATTTGAGGTGATGTAATTAGTATTACAAGCGTCATTTTAAACCCGTTCGACGTTATCCAATGCGCAATTTTCGGCAATGTCAACTGACAACAGCTTCACCTTGTAGTATACGATAAAATACACAAAAAAGAACGTTCATAGAGTAGGCTCCAGCGTGCTCTTTCTTGTTAGGAACAGTTAATGTTATGAATTATGGTAATATTGATAGAAATAAGGGAGTATTTTTACGTAGCTTTTTCCGTTGATACTGTATTGAAGTATGCATCAATATAGCGCTGATAATGTATTTCTGTGCGCAGAAGATGGTCCTCTGGAACTGTCATCACTATTGTCAAATAAACAACGCATGGTACAGCGGTTACTACAGTAGTAACCTTACGTGCGCATGCCACGTAAGTTCCTTTTTTTCTATAACCACAACGCCATGAACAGTTAGAACTATCAGAAACGTCCATGCATAATATAGTGAGTGAAATAAATACTAGAACAGAAATTCAGCAGGGAACAAACCATTGAATAAATTACACAGTCATAGTTAAACATGAGAACAAGCAAGGCACTGGTCTCTCAGCTTTGCGCTCCTTCAAAATCCCCAGTTTGAGCCGAGATATGTAGAACATGTCAGCTGCACATAACACATTATTTTAAATGGCCTCGCAAAAGTCAAGCTCCTTTAAAGTACGTCTTGCACTTTGCCCTCTTACGAGGATTAAGGGGCAAGAAAAAATGGGTAATTATCTGTGCTCAACCGTAATATATGTGCGCACTGCCTATTTTCAGATATTAATATCCGCCACTCAGTAACTTCAGGTAATGCTATCCAATCGTTTTTAGCACTTATTTCTCCTGGCTAGTTCAGTATGCAGTCGTATGTTAAACATTGTCGTATCAAGTTATTCCGAATTTCTGGACCCGGTTCAAACCTGTATCACACCATAACACCTGCTTTTATTGTACGAATGTGCTAACCACCTCTTCTTATGTTATACCCCAAAAGGGGTCTTTAAGGTAATTAAAATTAAATTATATCAAAATGAAATTGTTCTTTTTTCCAAAAGAAAATGACATTTTTAAGTTTCAGAGAGCCTATCAACGGGCTTTTTGTGGTCATTCAGTACTGCAGTTGCCGTTTTTTAAAGTTGTTTTTAAATACGCTCATTTGCCACCTTTTATTCTACAACAGTTTTGTCCACCGTACATATACCATATGTTGTTTATAAGCTGCTTGAAGGAACATAGCCATAGAAGCATTAGCAATATAACCTGTAGATGAACCTATATGATTTTCTTACCTTTTCATATTGACCAACTTTTACGCCTTGTGTGGCTAATATGTGCTACTGTAATTTATGCCCAGCTGCCTAAGCCCACCAGAGAACATCCTCTGGGATGGTGCTGCAAAGGAGAATGTCTTAAGAAGCCCCACTGTGGAGAACAACACAGGAGGTCCCGGTAAAGATTCACGCCATTCGACTATGTAAGAATCGTTACATTGCCACCTCCGATTTGGCAACTGCCCGCAGAAGAATTGCGTAAAACAGAGTTTTAGGACGTTCATTATTACCGACGTTTTTTTTTTTTTCAAATAAACTTTTGGCAAAAAAAACTGAGGTTGCTATATTTTTCCCTTTGTTCTTGAGCGTCTCCCCAGCAACGGTCAATAGACGCTATAAATTAGACGGCTCGAAATGCCTCTGAAATCTGCAGCAGGATTGTACATAGTCCTTCGCAGCAAAGACATGTACATACACCAGAAAGGCACCTGGATGGCATATTCACTAAGACCACGTCAGAAAAGTGTGCGCTTTCTCCGGTATTCACCCGGTTACTTTACTCATAGTGGCTGATAATCGTTCAAGGCACAAGTGCGTCGAGAGTAATGATTGTTGCATTGGATTCGAAATACTGCTACCCCGCGTCATACAGCGTGTTTTTCGAGCTTGCACGACTTACTTCTAGCGCCTACTTGATGTGCTCAAGTTTCTTTGACATGGCCTGGAGGGCGTTCTAGAGAGTCGGATCGCCAACGAATATGTGTTAAGTAGAGTAGTATGTACCCCAGCGCCATAGCCGGGACTCGCCTGTAAACGGCTTACCACGAGACCCATAATCTACGTGTATCCGCTACTCTTGGGAAAGTTGGCAGCGGTTAAGTAATCACGGTAACGTTAAGCTATGCTTATGAGGTGCTGCCCCTCAGTAATACGTTGCGGCAGGGGCAATACGTTGCGGCGGGGTGGGGGGTTGCACACCCTTGATCTGACGTGGTTTCCGGGCAGGTAGATGTAGTCGGGTGTAATTTTGCGCTCTCTGTATCACATGATAGAAAAAGTTCGGGGGGGGGGGGGGGGGCACGTGCCCGGTGTGCCACCCCCTGGCTACGCCACATCGTTGCGGGATACCTTCATGCTCCACTATGCTAGGCGCTGGTCACATCTCAGCATTTGCCCATCGTGAACCCATGCTCAAATGACGCATATTTCGTTAGCTATTTCATCTGCTGTACCAGGTGAGTCCTTGGCCTCCCCATGACGTGAGACCATTTCCTGGCCTGCACCACGTCTCCATACCATAGGCCGCCCCAAGTGCAATCACACCATACACGTATCTCATCCGGTTTTGTCGTTGGTTTTGCAGCTGGCTTGGGCTTTTTCAGTGTGACCACATAAGCCAGACGGAAACTAACTCCCACCGATTGCCTGAATGCATGATTTGCCTCCTTTCGCAGATTCTTATTATTTCATTAGCTGAGCTACTCGTCCTTAATTTACAGCTACAGTAAAAAAGTTATAAATATGGTTTTGACTTGTAGGACTTAAGCAAATTCTGCAGCAGCCAGAAAAAAGTTCAAAACCTTGCTTGAAGAGGCTCCAGTGTTTGCCGATGTCACCTTCCTGTTGGAGCGGTCCTGGAGGCTTCACTGATACCATGCTGACATTCACGGGAGGACGTATGGGCTAAAGTCCGAGCATGACCGTATGACAACCAGTACGACCGCGTTCATTCCGACACTCCCATTTATTCTGTACAACTGGTGCACGCCTCTCAGATGAACATGCGAACGCGTACAGACCAGTCAGGCAACGCCCTTTGAGGTTATCGTAGAAAACGCACGATAGAGGCGTGATATAATACAGTAGTGGTGATATGATACAGTAGTACCCTTTACACGCCATTGTACTCGGGGTGCCTGGCAAGCACGCATTGTGCCCACATATGCTCGATTTACTTGAAGACGTCGAACCACCTTGCAAAGCTTGGCTCTGACGAAGAATCGGGCATAGTCTGCCATTGTCTGAATGCGTAGGATCTGCTGGCTTTTCAGGGACTAATTGCTTAAAAGTGAGGAAAAAAAGACCTTTAAAAGGCTGGCGCGCATACGCACAATTACATTGTTTTCTTGCAAAGTGCACTCCTCATTTAAAGATATTTAATCGCTTCCTGTCGGAATGAATGTGGAAAATTATAAAACATATCTTTATGAGCGTTTTTCCGATAACCGAATTGTACAGGACATCACATACTAAGTAGAATACCTGAACCTAATGGAACCTCATGGAACCTCACATATATTGTCATTCAAAACCCAGTCATCTAACTACTTCTAAACACGCAGTGACAACTGAAAGAATGCTCGTTGTAGGACTGTTTTTTAGGGACGAAACACCTAAAACGCACTCCTACAAAGAGCAAGGTCTCTGCGTGTCGGCGTGCTCGTGTTCTGCTGCTTGCTGCTCCTGTCGGGACGGTGCTGCTGTCGGAGTGAAAGAGAGAGGGCGCCACCGCCTCAGCGATCGCCGGTGGTGAAAGAGAGCGAACAGCGCACGTTGACTATGGAAACGCTCTTTCTGCGATGAACGCTGAACTACCACCTCGCAAGACGAGAGCGCGCCCTCGACCGCGAGATAAAACGTCGACTCAGGCATCGTCTGCTAGCGAATTTGTTGATTGAAAAAACCGACTGCTCGCGCTGCACAACCGTTCACCGGCCACGCCCCTTATGAGCACCGTGCATACGTTAGGAGCCACCACAGTCGCGCGCTGCCTCCTGCGCCAAAGCGGCCACGGCAGCAGATTTGGCGGGATACGGGAGCAGACGACGCAAGCCGCAGCAAGCCACTGCGCTGTGCTTAGGTGCTTCGCATGAGGCGTTTTTGTTTCTGTTTGCTTTCAAAAGACGGTAAATTGTTAGCAGCTGTGAGAAAACCGTAGTTTCAGAACGTGTGCTTTTTTTCGCCAGACTTCGTGCACCCTCAGGCGAACGCGCCCACATCAGATTCTTGGCGAGAACGACAACGGAGGCGACGAGCCCCTTAAGCGAAACTACACGCGTGTAGCGCAGGCTGCTTCGCTCACTAAACGATCCAAGCTTATCACCCTCAGGCTAACGCGGCAGCATGAAGCAGACGACAGCAGTGGTTGTACTGTCACGGCCGCTGCAGGGGTGCTATCGCTGAACGTTGATTATGCTAGGCTATTCTTATCGTCCAACACACATGGCTGGCTGATCACATTGAGAACGCAGACGGACCGTCGCTCTGACCACTGCCCAAGCACGAAAAGGGTCTCCCTTTCCGGCGGTCACTTATGGACAGGGGCAGAGCCACATTTGCTTTTGTTGTTTGTTTCCTGACGCGATTTACACTTCTGTTTTTCTTTTCTTTTTTTCCGCGCGGCACGGCGACATGTTTCTGAAGTCATTCTCGATGCTTTCCTCTTTTGTTTTCTTTTTCTCGCGCAGGTAGCGTGGACTGGCGTGTGGTGTCAAGCAGTCGATACCGCCGACGGGCATACACGGGCGCATTTGATCGCAAGTTTGATTACGACTTAGTCTGAGGTGCGGCTCCATTGCCACTTTTAATTGCGATTTGGATAACTTCCGAGTCGAACTAGGTCCGTCTCGGCCCTGATCGCGATCAAAATTGTCAGCGCGACATCGCTGTGGTGTGAAAGCAAGCTCGACGGCACGCGGAAGTTCGAGCCATCGTGGTGACAGCTGTTTGACGGTGGCAACAAAATGATACACGTCAATGATACACGGTTTGTTGATTTTGCTCCTGCAACATTGCTCGATTTATTGTCCGTGTTCCTGCGACGCACTGATAAAAAATGGATACGACATACGACCAGCCTGGCAGTCACTGTTCCAGTGCGTGTTTTATATCAAAACAACCGAGTACTGGTTCTGGTACGACGGCCGACGCTTAATCCCGGATGCGGTCGGCATTGGACGCATTATATCTGATGTAGTGACTTCTCCAGCGCGCATTAACTGATGCTCAATTCACCCAGCTAACTCGTCCAGCTGACAGACAAACAGAGAACATTATTTAGATGCCGAGGAAAGCTATCGCTCAAGGCAATAGCGCAGCGGGCCGCTCCCACGTCGGGACGGGTAGGCCGAGCCTCAACCTGACGCCGCTTCGCGTGCCCTCTGGACGGCCCTGAGTTGATGCAGAAGTTCTAGCTTCTTAGCGCAAAGCTCCATTCCTCTTCGGTCGTGCGTTGAGAACCCTGTCATCAGGGGCTACGCCAGAGCATGTGAATTAACGTACGAGTGGAAGCTAGTTTCATTCCAGAGTCCGTTACTGAACGCAGTTGACGACTGGCGAACGCTCTAGCGTGTCCAGTTTCCAAGACAGGTTCTCGGGAACACAGGACGCTTATTAGATGTGAAGCATCTTATGGCGAAGCTTAATCCGGTGGTGGTGGTGGTGGTGGTGGTGGTGGTGGTGGTGTGCCGCGTGCCCACCCTTACTGCGCATGCGCAAACAGTTAAAAAAAAATAAAAACCTCCTCTCCCCCTCTCTCTCCTCTAGGCATCCCTCCCCGCGGCAACCACACCCACACTGCGCATGCGCCTCCCTTCCACTCTCCCCTCTCACACTCCCCCCCCCTTTCTCCATCCCTGCCCGCGGCGTCTAACTCCGCCTGCGCATGCGCGTCCCCCCCCTCTCTCTCCTCTCCTACGCTCCCCCCCCTCTCTCCTCTACGCATCCCTGCCCACGGCGTTCACACTCCCACTGCGCATGCGTGTCACCCCCCTCTCTCTCCTCTCCTACGCTCCTCCCTCTCTCGCCTCGCGACGCCGACGCAGGCAGCGTCTGCTAGCGAGTTTCTTGGTTGAAAAAACCGACTGCTCGCGCTGCACAACCGTTCACTGGCCATCCCGTATATATAGCAATGGATCTTGACCTCCAAGGTGGTGCCGGTGGGAGATTTCTCCTGTGCGTTGTTGAACAATAAAAATTCGCAGCGTGCGCGTTAACTAAAACCGGAGTGCGGGTCTCTGTGTCCAGTCGGAGTCTTCTGTCTCTCATTGCCCATTAGCAGCGATTGGCATGTTCTAGTAGGAAAAACTGCTCCATCACTGCCTGCTTTGCGCCTCCCCAGTTTTCTCTCCTGCGCAACGCAGCGATGAGCGCCAGCGTCAACGCCGCCGCCAGTGTAAGCGTTAGCGCCCGCTGCTTCACATCTACACATGGTTCCCTTTAGCGGGAGATGGTGTAATTTTTTTTATTTCGTAATCACGACAAGATGTTTGAAAACATTATGTGCGCCTCCAACGACCTGCGTATCCACCGTGATAACTAGCCGTTGCCACGATGGCTCGAACTGCTGCATGCCGTCGAGCTTGCTTTCACACCATACCGGTGTCGCGCGGACATCTTTGATCAGGGCAGACACGGATCTAGTTCGGCTCGGAAGTTATACAAATTCATGCAGCCGCACCTCAGACTAAGTGGCGATCAAACCTGCGATCAAATGCGCCCGTGTATGCCCGTCGGCGCTATCGAGTCAACGCCAGTCCATGCTTTGTACAGTGCAGTCCCTATCCGCGCGAGAAAAAGAAAACAACAGAAGAAAGCAACGAGAATGACTACAGAGTCATGCAGCTGCTCCGCGCGGGGGAAAAAGACAGAGAGAGAAACGGAAATGGCGTCAGGAAACAAACAACTACAAAAAGAAACATGGCTCCGCCCCTGTTCCCCAGTGCACCTCCGGAAAGGGAGACCCGCGCGAGAAGCATTGGCATCGTTCCAGAAAGTCTCCCCTGTGCGAGCGGCTGAGAACATCCTTCCAAATATGTGCTTGTTGCCACAAGAGGCGCCGTCCTGAGTTACGTCTGAACGGAGACTGTATAGACGCTGGATCTTGACCTGCAATGTAGGGCAGGTGGGACATTTCTCTTGTGCCTAGTTGAACAGTAAAGTTTCGCAGCGTGTGCGTCAACTAAAAGCGGACTGCAGGTCTCTGTGTTAGACTCGCGAACACTGTATGCTTCGCCCCTCCCCAGATTTCACGTTAGTGCAGCTGTAACAGCCTTCCCTGCATGCCCCTTCGCGACAATTATTTTTAGGGGCGAAGCTCCTTAAAGCGGCACCCGTTCGTCCCTCGTCGTAGTCGTAGTGCGTAACTAGTCTTACGCTTTGACCTCCAAGGTGGTGCCGGTGGGAGATTTCTCCTGTGCGTTGTTGAACAATAAAAAATTCGCAGCGTGCGCGTTAACTAAAAGCCGAATTCTTCTGTCTCTCATTCCCCATTAGCAGCCATTGGCATTTCTCCTGTGCGTGATTAAACCATGAAGTTTTGTTCAAAACGCCGTTGATTGATGAAATAAACCAACGAAAGACGCCAGATGTTTTCTAAAAGCAAAACGAAAAGACGCCAGATGTTTCCAAAGCAAAACGAAAAGACGCCAGCTGCCTAACGAAAGACGCCAGGTGTTTTCTAAAGCAACGGTTTTATAATCAAAACCATATCGCGATACAGGTTTGTAGTTGACGATGCTCGTTGCCGTCGGTGTGTGCTCGTATGGATAAGGATGCCGCTGCAACCATTGCAAGAACCACTTAGCTTACATTTCACCGACCACAAAGCGGTCATAATGAAAGGACAACGGAAACCAGCAATAAAAGTTTGATAAAACATTTAATCAATCGTTTCACGTCATTTTTATCGGGCGAATTAACGGAAGAAATTTCACGGTTAACCGACGATTACTTCCAGGAGCTTCGCCCAATCTCATCATCATTCACCTTGTGGATCTGCCGTCAATTTTTTTTTCATAGGGTTTTCGCTGTCTTTCTTGAGAAGCTTACTGCTGTAGAATTTGTATAACTAATAATTATTGGCGTTTGAAGTCCCGAAACCAGGATATAATCATGAGAGACGCCGAACTTGAAACCTCCGCAAACATTTACCATCTAATGCACTTAACCTTGCACTGACATCGATGAGCACACGGTGCTCTAGCATTTCGCCTCCATCGAAATGTGACCTGATTTTGTTTAGTTTTGTATTCACGTATATTTGAAGGACTTTTTGCCGCCTTTATATCTTCACAACTGTTGTCATCTCTTCTGAGCAAAAAGGTGCGACACAATAGAAATATTCAGCAGTGCAATGAACTCACGGCGATGCAAAGTTATAGAAATCTGGCTGCCACGCGTATTCATGCCAGATTCTATGCAAGAAGCCCCGACAGTTTGTTGTGCTGTTTGATCCACTTCGACATTTATCAGAAGTACAGGGGAACAGCTGCTCTGCTCACAATATCTACACAACATAAAAGTGTATATTTATTCCAGTGAACTACGTTGTCTGTCTTGGGCGCTCATGAACGCACTGGACGAACTATCTTAGCATCTTGCACCAAATGCTATGGGAACACCATACACAATATTTTCTGGCAGTTGATAGCGCGCGTGCATTGATCCCATGTTCTTATGCTCACCTGCCAACAATAGCTTGTTCTGTGCATTAAACACGACACGAAGTCCGTGCCAACATAAGCTACTTTCATAATTTTGTGAGAGAAACGATGGATACATAAAATAGTGTTTTTTTTTTATTTTACCCGCATCATCTAGTTCTTAGGCATTCTCCAGAGATGCTGGGTCTTGTCAATGATTCTTCTACAAATTAAGCGCCATACATATGTCGGCAATGCTGCTCTCCAGAAACAACCTCCAGTACGATGGAGGGAACTTCACTGGAGGGAACTTCAGTCGCAACATTTGAGGTACAGTTGGAATATATGCTTACTTCAAATTCAAAAGGGGCTCAGTTCTCGGTAAGCAGACAAAGCAAACGTCTCCAATACTCAGTTCTAGTCAGAGTACTGAATTCGTCCATGTTATAGGCAGATGCAAAATATAGTCATTTTCCTCTTTGTTGAAGAAATTAAAATATTAAATTATTAGTCAGACGAAGACACCAATTATCAAAATTATGTTCTTATACGCATGTAGGGACATTCGTGTAGCTAAGCGAAATGCGTCAGATCTCGCATACTATTAATTTTGTTTAGGAAACTGTCACTTAACAGTGCCTATGCAGACACTAAAAGTTTGTACGAACAGAAAATATTGAAACCACATGGATGCTAAATACATCATATTTTCATGTTAACGTATCATTATGGTCGCACCTGTTTTCTTGATACTCGATAATGGCGAAGAACCATTATACAACCTAAGATGTTATGAGATCACATCCACAACGGATCTTGGTGGTGATGTGAATCTGTGTGACTGGCGTAATGTGTGGGGTTTTAGGTCTGTATACCTACCGCAAAGGGCTCTGGGATGTTTTCCCCCATCAAGAGCCAAAGCATCCCAACGTGTGCAGTTACGTATGTGCGAACATTATCGACAGCGCATCTTTTGCTATTTCGCAAAGTGTTGGTGAATGACGCAGTACGTACTTCGCAACTGTAGTTGCACTAGGCGCCCTAAAAGAGATGGCAAAGGCCTCTTAAAGTATGTGACGGTGCTGCATGACCCAAGCAGGCTTGGAGTTTTATGCGCTGTTTTGAAAATGCATAAAATAAACACTTACCAAGTATACTTGATTTCGTCATCCTATTGAAATTATTTAGATAAGCTTGATTTGCTGAAGACGCCCTTATATAGATAATTCTTCAAAAGCATATACTTCTAATTTTGTAACATCGGCTTGCATAACAGTCCAATTAACGAGCCATTATAAGTAGGTCGAGAAACTCCAGCCATCATTGGGACTAAAAACACTTTACAGCGAAAATAATACACGTGACTTCCTCTTAGAGGCAAATGAAATTTGTACACGTTCCCTGGTATTTATAGCAAAAAAAAAAACAAATCTTTCCTTCACTCCAAGAAATGCCAAATCTAGACAGCTGCCAATTAAACAAGTTTGTGATAATGTTCAACAAGCAATGATGCATGAGTGACACACATACCTTGAAGTGCCGCCTCATTTCTTAGGCGAGCGTTTGCAGAGATGTATAATGCTAATTTAAAAGACAGCTAGACGCACAGTTATGCTTATAAGAGAGGCATATATACAGCTAGATAACCTCTGCATATATACAGATAGATATTGTAGACTAAATTGCTCTGATGGCCACTCGAACTTCTGTGTTGACGACGTTGCATATTTGTCATGTTACTCTGGCCAGAATTTATTTATTGGCTACGGCTCCTACATTTTGTCAAGGAGGTAAGTATATTATATAAACAGCGTTAGGCGGCGTTCACTAAACGATGTTCATGTATTGATAAAAATATTTGCGCACGTACACTTGGGAAAGTACTGCAATAATTCAGAATGTACTAGACATGCTGATTACTAGTTAAGCAACTCATTTTTGTGGTTCATTACAATGCCACGTATAGTACTACATCTTTCCAGAGAACCGCACCTTTCAGTAATGTTGATAAACAAATTCGACAGGTTCCACGCCTCGTGGAAATTGGTTTCATGCGAAACAGCCGGCAAGTAATTGTCTATGCTGAATTTGTTTGAATTTGACGCAACTGTTACAAGGTGGATCGACGTTAAGTGCAGTAGCTGTGTGTAGATCGTGCGCTTACCAGGAACGTCCACTACACTGGAGTCTACTAGCGCCTACAGCGGGTATGGTCTGACGACGTACGTGACAGGATTTTTACGTTATTCATGTCATGACGAGACAGTCATATTTGTCAAACTCTCTTACACTCCTATGCCGATTTTGGTCAATACCAAGTTAAGGAGGCAATGACAAGAGCACCCACACGTAGGCGGCTAGATAGATAGATAGATAGATAGATAGATAGATAGATAGATAGATAGATAGATAGATAGATAGATAGATAGATAGATAGATAGATAGATAGATAGATAGATAGATAGATAGATAGATAGATAGATAGATAGATAGATAGATAGATAGATAGATAGATAGATAGATAGATAGATAGATAGATAGATAGATAGATAGAAGCGCTCAAAGTGCCTGCAGTTTGCTAAGAAATGCTTCGCATTTAAAAGATTATATACAGTACAAACAATACTGAAGTGCTTCCTACAGCGAAATGACTAAAATGCGATACCATAAACACAAAAACCAGGAGCGTTTGCGGAATTCCTTCTAAGAAAGGGCTCGCGGCGGGTGCATTTCAATGGAGGCAAATCGCTAGAGTACAGCGTACTGCGCAATGTCAGTTCACGTTAAGCACCAGATTGTCCACACTTCTAGAGCCCTCCACTCATAATCATATCGTGGTTTTGGGACGTAACCTCCCCCCCATGGCTTATTATTATTATTATTATTATTATTATTATTATTATTATTATTATTATTATTATTATTATTATTATTATTATTTAGAAAGGATGATGACAAACCTGCAAGAGCCTCGTACCGCACATGACATTGAGGAGAAACGCCACAAGGTTGTCTGAGATATGCTATACGCTGTCAGCCATTGCGTCCTGGAGGTTCGGCTGTGCTTTATGCATATGATTTGAGAACAGCACTAAGCAGGGGTCGTATTAAATATAGATGCTATTTCTTGCAAGCGCTTAGGCTGAACATCAAATATTATCATTATGATTGTCATCATTGTTGCCGTGGCTCTTGTTCTTGTTGCTCCGAAAGCATACAACCAAGAGAGTGATAAAAAATATTACTACTTAGCTGATCACTGCTTCTAGAAGTAGGGAAGTTCTATCTCGTGTGTTTCTTGAAGAAAAGACGAGATCAGAAGAATGGAAGAGGGATGCGCGTCCGAGATGATACATATGAAATGTTAAAAATAATTGCAGTAGGAAAATATCGCAAAAGAAATAGAAGAAGCCACGGGTGCCTCACAATTATGTATCTTTGAAAATTAAAAAAAAAAAACTGCGATTGACCGTCACCTCAAAATACACAGCAGATCAAGGCGACGGCTCGAAATGAGTCTGGTCCTTTGAACGTACATAGACGCAAAAAGCCGTGAACAAACGATCATACGCCGTAAAGAAACCAAATTATATGGAGGGAGGTAAAATGAAAAAGTTTGTGGATAAATATATAAAAGCAGAGATAGATAACCTAGTAGTTTAGCCTTCAGTTCTTGTCGATTCCTCTTTTCGTACCTAATGAAAGTCTGACTAAGGACGCCTCACAATATAATATTTGCTTTGTCGAGAGACAGCAAGTGCGATGCTATGCGGGCCTCGAAAACTAGCTGCACTGACTTTGTGTCTTCCAAGTGCAGGGTGATGGTTCGTCGAGGTGAGAACCTTGTAATGTCAGTAAAAGTGCTTCCACATGCTGTAGCATCCTATCCACGTTGCTAGCTGCTCAACTGGTGAGGCTTAACGAAGCATGTGAAATTCTCTCGGGGCTTCAAAAAGCAGTAGATGCGATGTATCCCCAGACGATAAATAGAAATACTGCAGCAAAGTGTAAGATATTGGATAATTGAAGCCTCACCAAGATACTCCTTTTAGTTTCTGCACATATAATAGGTGCACTGTGATCGTCCTTGCATCGGTGCTAACGGTGGGCCGCCTCGATGACCAGTCGCTCTCCGAGCAATCAAGTTAGGAATGCCGCGACGTTCGAGCTTGCAGCCAAAAAACGATGAAGGCGCTGCTGAAGTTCCTGCGGTCAGCCGGCCTCGCTGAACGACTATGGCACTCCCGGGCTTGAATGTGTTTGTGTGTATCTGTGTTTTCCCTTAGGTTCTTTCTTTCAACTTTTTATCTCATTCTGTCCTTTCTTACGTTTCTGTCTCACTTTGCCCCTTCCCCAATGCAGGATGAATTTCTTCTGGTTAACACTCTGCCTTTGACTTAACCTTTTTGCCCCCCCTCTCTCTCCCCTTGCACCGGAGCTACATCCTGTAACAATTTCAGCTTGTTTATCTTCACTTGGAAGTAAGTATATTGTCCTCGCGGCTCCTTATTTTATCCCAGCCATATCTTTGACGGTGTCCCACTTACTCGTATTGGCAAGACGCTGCTGAATAATGACGCATCTAAAAGGTGAAATAAGGCTTTCGTATCGTAACGCATAAACACACAACTTTCGGCGTTACACATTTCCGAAAACGTCAAAATGGCACCTAATACGTCACGCTATTCGAAAGGCTGGAAACTGTCATTTTAACACGCGCAACACATCGTCTGCACCGCGGAAATAGTGGCTGCATCGAACATCCTCCAGTACAAACTCCACCAGTGTGACGAGATAACTATTTATAAGGATTCATCATGGCGTTCATTTTAGAGGGATAGCTTTTATTCTGTTTTGTGGACATTACGGCGATTTGCCTTGATAGCAGCGAAGAAGATAAAGCAGTAGACAGTGATGGCCTAGAGACAAGAAGGCACTGCGGTGAATAAAGCAAGGTCGAATACAATGTGACATTTGTAAATATATTTTCCATATTCCTTGAATCCTCATCCAAATTGATAAACTTTAAAGTTGCTTACATCCAAATGGCAACGTTTATTACATCACTTGCACTTACTACGACCATACATCTTTTTTTTTCTTTTTTCTCTTCCTCTCTTGCCCTCCTGTTCTGAGTGGTGGTGTGTCCTCAATCCGTTTCCGCTGTCTATTTGAAATTTAATAGTAACCTGCTATGCATGCATACATTTCTCCTTTTCTAAATTTTGTCATCATGCACAAATACGCATGCGTCCTCTGCTCAGAAGGGTGGCGCCTTGGGCTAGTTGGTATGTCATGATGATTCCTATAGCGCGAACTGAGGACAAGGACAGAGAGACAATTGTGGACAAGCAGTAACTTCCAACTAAGTTTACTGGGCAGAAATTAAAAAAATAGATGTCAGAAGCACAATGAAACAACAACACGTGACAAATGATGAGCCATGCAAGAAGGTTGAGCAGGCGAAAAAGTAAAAAGGCAATGTTAAAATCACCGGAAAAACCGATACTTTGGCGCACGCTGATGCTTCTTAGGAAACTTAATTGCTTCTCAGAGTGCTACAGATGGTTAACTCACGCATTTGTACGGAATAACGTGTATCTTTTCCCGCTCTTTAGTCTTGCTGACAGTAGCCTGAGTGTGCCTTCATCTTGACAAAGGCCGGCTATATCACACACTTAAAAAAGATTAGGAAACGTTCCGGCATTCGCGTGTTTTTTCCCCCCTCATATACAATCATCAGTCTTGCAAAATCTACCAGCCCCCAAGCAGCAGTCATCTGCCGCATGTAGCGTGAAGCACATGACCACGTACGTGCAATGAGCGCGTGGAGTTGTGCGTGGGGTTCCCTGTCTTGTGGTGCATGCTATGTCGGACATAGCATGCACCCCTTTTTCTGTGTGTCATACTCTCGCCCTCTTGATTGTATATATATTCCCGCCAACCTGTGCAATAAAGTGGTTGTAAGTGTGCGCTCTTTCCTATCTGACTCCTTTCTAAAACGTTCTGCGCACTAAGAAACTATATTTCTTTTCAAAATACTGGAAGGTGTCTTAATGACCGAATAAGGGAACGCGCTACAAATGAAAAAGAAGGGCTTCTTGCGCATCATTGTACTTCGTGTAAATGGACACCTCATTTCATTCATTCATTCATTCATTCATTCATTCATTCATTCATTCAGTTAATTTAGACGAAAAAAATGCCTCGTTTGAAGGGACTAAAGGTAGATTACCTCCGCCTGAATAGGGTCATGTACAGGTCACATTGACGCTGTACAAGCACAGGCATGATCGCACCTAATTGTCGTCGAGGCTGCGCACGTGGCAAGTGAGCGTCACTCATGCGTAAGTCATCTGTAGCGCTCTCTGCGAAGTAATTAAGTTTTCTAGGAAGCATTGGCGTGCGCACAAAGTATCATTTTTTCCATTCTTTTTTACCTTGTATTTTGGGTTGTTTTCTGTTGTGTTACTTTTTTTTGCTTGCTCAACCTTTTTGCGTTGCTCATCATTTGTCACGTGCTCATTTCCTTTGTGGTTTTGGCGTATATATTTTTGTTTCTTCATAATAGACTCAGTTGGACTTTAGCGCTTGTCCTCGTTTGTCTGTGTCCTAGTCCTCAGTTCGCGCTATAGCATTCATCGCCCTCTGCTCCATTTTTTTTGTTTAGGCAGGTTCAGCTCGGGAACTTCAGGTACAAGTTCAAAATAACAGCGAAAGCTGTTATGAGACCCCAACAACAGCTTCTTGGTGCCGTAGTTGCCCGCCCTTGCTGCTGCCGCCGCCACCGGTGTCGGTAACCGCTATCGTGCGAAATAAGACAAAAAACAAAATATCCCCGAAAAATGGGATACAAACCCGGGCCGTCTGCGTGAAAGCCTAGCATTTTAGCAGAGAGCCACGCCGGCGCTTGGAAAAATTTTGTAAACAAAACCTATCCAGGATTCTTGTCGGGGAAGGAATCACGTTAACATGTATAATAGATCGTTTTAGAAGAGTAAGATAACCAGGCGCCACACAATGCGAATTGCCTAACGAGTGGGTCCCTCATTTTTTTCAAACCAGCTACGAAACGTTCAGCAATAATTCTTCATCATCATCAGCCACAGCATCAACAATGTGCACATAATGTGTTACAGGTGTGTAGCGATTACCATGCTTCTCCGAAGAACGAATAATGGCGTAGTGGGTGCTTCTCTGCGCCACAATATTATGCTGATTGATGGCATATTGGGTTCCATGATAGTGTTCCTGTAGTACTTGCCCCAAGCGTGTTTAAAAAAAAGATTCTAGAAAGGTGCTCCAACAACTTTAACGGTGACTGTGCTGTGCGTTCCGCGCCAGCCTCGTGTTTCTTTCTTTATTTTAACACGATAGTGTTTTAAGCTAGGGCCCACCGAGACTACAGTGACGTATTTACGCCACGGAAATGACAAAAAATTTCAGTTAACGGGCATCGAACCTAAGACCTCTTGGTCCGCAACAACAGATGCCGAGCACGTTATCCACTGCGCCACGGTCACAGACTCAATGCCTCCTTTGGAGGCGTTGACAGACTCTGATTCCCTTACGAACGCGCCTTTTATATCTACCACTTTCATCACAGTGCTCTTGATCAGCCGGGTGGTGTCGCCCTCTTGGAGCAGTAAAGTAGTAAAGTAGGATTCCGCGATTAGCACCTGCAACGCGTGTTGCTACGCGTTCGTGCCAGTCGCAGTCGGCGTGTTTGAAGTAGAAGTGCAATTTCGTGAACGCCTTAAGGCACAGCGAGGTGGCGACCTTAGCCCAAGCGTCGGTCTCGCTCATAGAGTCCATTCAAACCAAAAATGCGACGCGCGGCTCCCTCCAGTGACTGTAATACCGCGTTCCTCGCTTACGCTCGCCCTGAGAAAAATCGCGGCTGGGCTACTCGGGTGACACGAGGCGCTCAGCGTTCCCCTCTAGTCCGACCGTAGCGTTCAATAACACTTTAACATGCCGGAGGATGGCGACCTTAGCCCAAGTTCTGCTAAAGCTCTGCGACGATCTGCTGGCTTCACGCCTCTTTCTCTAATTACGCTCTCCCCGTAAACACCTACAGCTACCACAATCGTTTGTTTAATCATTGATACCCCTTTTTCAGCTCCAACCCGGGCAACGATTGAGGCAGCTGTCATTGTTAGCAGCGGCTATGCGTCCGCTTTTATTGAAACGGAGGAGGAGTACCAACCACTTTTGAGCCACTTGCGCGTTCTTTTCAATGGTGTAAGTATAATTTGCTTATTTGTTACTATTAATTTACATACGCCTATTCGCTTTCCTGCTTTAGAGATGAGACTGAGATAAAATCTAACACGCAATTGGTTTTAGAGAGAGAGAGGGAAACTAAGGAGAAAGGCAGAGAGGTCAACCAAGCTTCGGCTTCGTTGGCTACACTGCTCCTGGAGTGGGCGAGAGGTGGATTAATAGATAAGATGGAAAACAAAGAAGAAGAGAAAGAAAAGAAGACATGAATATTTAGTGGGAAGGTTCTCGTGAAAACACACACTTCGACAAAGGCAGCGAGCAATCTGCTTCAGTCTCGTACTCCCCTTAACCGCGTTTCAACAGGTTTAATCAACGGTGCATCACATCTGCTCAGTAGATGTGACATGCTGCCACGGTCCGCATCGGCCAGTAGCTGTAGAAAACTTAACTTTAAATGTGTTTTCGTAGGGACGAAATTGATGATGTCGCTTATTCTTCATTAATAAGTCACGCTTAGCACATACAAAAATCGGACAAATAACGTGCAAAGCGTCTCATTCTGCTATACTTCAATCTTAATTGCGGATCTTTCAAAAGCGAATAGGTAAAACAAGATGTTCATGTGGAATAAGGCGATAGCCGGACAGCGCGGTGTCGTCATTATAACAGCCAGTGCAGGCTTAAACGCCCCATCACTTTTTCTCAAACCTGCCCTAATGTAAAGCAGTTCAAACTGATAAAACGTGTGGATTTAAACGTATTCGTTCAAGACAACGAGGGAAGGGATTTTTAAAGGATAGTTTCTTTCTTGATACAACATTAGTGACAACCAGTGCAGGTAATTAGGCGAATTTGAAGTTAATGATGGTAAAAAGGATAATGAAATGAATATCATGACAGGCTTGTCGCGCACGTCATGAAACCCTTTCCCTTGGTCACGTGTAACACATGCCTGCCTACCATGGTCCATGGAATGCAGGTATGCGCCACACCAATTTACAGTGTAAGGGTGTTGCGCAGCATGGCCTGAGTTTGGCGACACTCGGAATCTTTCCGACCTCTGGCGACACCCACTTCTGAACAAGCCAACAGTACGAAATAGTAAGTCCAGCCCTCAGCGCGTGCTGCGTTTTATTGGGTACGATGAAACCAGGCATCACGTTAACGGCGGTCGAAAAAGTTGGGAGGCGTCTTCAAACCAGAGGCATCTTCTTTAATTCATTCGTCGGTCCACCGAGTGCAGAAGTGCACCAATGCAAGAAATGTGTCAGAAATTTTTACTAACGATATATTTTAAAGCTATGGGGTGTTTACATTTGTTTTCAAGTGCTTAATGCTGGTACTAAGTATCCTCTGCAAAATTGAAGGACACTTTGTACATTCCAAAATGTGTTCGGCGAAAGCGTGTGGCCATTCCACTGATTATGCCATGTCTTTTTTCTTTTACACTCTCAGTGGCATAAGACACAAACCTAATGGGTGCGTGTTTTCTTCTTTAATTTTTTAAAACCGCGAATCGCAGCGAGACGCGAGATTCATCTTCCTCCGTTCGCATGCGTTAGTATTTTCTCGCGCTTTGCGCATCGTGCAAACGCCATCCGCGTTCCAGCTCTTAAGTTGACGGACCCATTGTAAATTGGAACGTGTATTCCGTGAACGCCTGGGTCCATTGAGACGGCGTTGGTCAGAATGATTGCAAACTATGGGCACAGCGACGCTACGCAAGCAAAGCGCGAGCGCTATAGAGTCCGACGCGACCGCCGTCCGTCTGCGCATCCCGGCGGCCACCTGGCTCCGTGCCAGAGCTCGGATGGATGGACCGACGGACATGGACGGATGAACGGACGGACGGACAGACGGATGGATGGACGGAGGGACGCCGGAAGAAGGTCGGACGGACACCGGACGGACGTGAACATGAGACATTAAAGGCTTTCACCTTAAGGATTACACCATCCACCGCTAAAGGGAACCATGTGTAGATGCGAAGCAGCGGGCGCTAACGCTTACACTGGCGGCGGCGTTGACGCTGGCGCTCATCGCAGCGTTGCGCAGGAGAGAAAACTGGGGAGGCGCAAAGCACGCAGTGATGGAGCGGTGTTTCCTACTGGAACATGCCAATCGCTGCTACTGGGCAATGAGAGACAGAAGACTCCGACTTGACACAGAGACCCGCAGTCCGCTTTTAGTTAACGCGCACGCTGCGAATTTTTCATCGTTCGACAACGCACAGGAGAAATATCCCACCGGCACCACCTTGCAGGTCAAGATCCATTGCCATATATACGCGGTGGCCAGTGAACGGTTGTGCAGCGCGAGCGGTCGGTTTTTTCAACCAAGAAACTCGCTAGCAGACGCTGCCTGCGTCGGCGTTGCGTGGCGAGAGAGGGGGAGCGTAGGAGAGGAGAGAGGGGGGAGGGGACGCGCATGCGCATTGGGTGTGTGGTTGCCGCGGGGGGGGGGGATGCCTAGAGGAGAGAGATGGGGGAGGGGACTCGCATGCGCAGTGAGGGTGTAGACGCCGCGGGGAGGGATGCCTAGAGGAGAGAGAGGGGGGACGCGTAGGAGAGGAAAGGGAGGGGCAGGGGACGCGCATGCGCAATGGGGGGTGTAAGCGCCGCGGGAGGGATGCCTAGAGGGGGGAGGGGACGCGCATGCGCAATGGGTGTGTAAACGCCGCGGGCGGGAGAGATACCTAGAGGAGAGAGAGGGGAAGCGCAGGAGAGGAGGTGCGTGGGGAGGGTTTGCGCATGTGCAGTAAGGGTGGTCAGGACGCACACCACCAGCACTACCGCCGGACGGACGGACGGACGCCGGACGGATACCGGACGGACGGACACCGGACGGACGGACACCGGACGGACGTGAGCATGAGATATTAAAGGCTTTCGCCTTAATGAGCAGTAACATGGCCTCCGATATTACCTCTAGCCGAGCGCGGCCGAGCCGCTGAAGAGCGCGCGGCCAAAGCTGATCGCCGAGGCTAGGTGTATAATCATCGTGGTCGCCCTGTACCTTATAACTCGTTGCTTGGCCGGCGCGGTCCCTGTTTGTCCTCTTCATCGTCTGCTTGCTCCCCGAGCACGTGCGCACGGCTGGTTCGCTAAAAAAGAGCGCAATAATTGAAGGACACTTCGTACATTCCAAAGTGTGTTCGGCGAAAGCGTGTGGCCATTCCACTGACGGAAAGACGGACGGAAAGACCGACGGACGGACGGACAGACGGACGGACGGACGGACGGACAGACGGACATCCGGACGGACGGACATCCGGACGGACGGACGGACGGACATCCAAACGGACGGACGGACGGACGGACATCCGGACGGACATCCGCACGGACGGACATCCGGACGGACGGCCATCCGGACGGATGGACAGACGGACATCCGGACGGACGGACAGACGGACGGACGGACATCCGGACATCCGGTCGGATGGACGGACATCCGGACGGACGGACGGACATCCGGACGGACGGACATCCAAACGGACGGACGGACGGACATCCGGACGGACATCCGGACAGACGGACGGACGGACGGACATCCGGACGGACGGGCGGACAGACGGACATCCGGACGGACGGACGGACATCCGGACGGACGGACGGACAGACGGACATCCGGACGGACGGACGGACGCCGGACGGACGGACACCGGACGGACGGACGCCGGACGGACACCGGACGGACGTGAGCATGAGACATTAAAGGCTTTCGCATTAATATATCTAGCTAATATAAGTGAGGACACGCTATGACCAAGCTAATTAGGCCTTGTGATGCTACGACCGAGCTTATTAAACGACATCTTACTAAGACTGCAATGAAGCTGTGCCATGCTAAGAACGAGTCAGCTATGGTTATGTTATTGAAGATGACACTAATGAGAAGCGCACTAACTGGGGTCAGGCTTATTAGCACCTTATTCATTAGGAGCATGCTAATTAAAATGCGATGATTAATAATACGCTAATTAGCGTCATTCTATTTAATGCCAGCTAAACAACCCTGAAGCATTTTCCGTGTTAATTAATGCTACAAACAAGACAAGATTATTCAATATCATGTTTATTACGACCTCACTAATTACGACCTAGGTAATGAATACCATGCAAATTGAGACCGAGCTGACGCAGCCTTTCTTCCGAGGCAGACCGAGCAGACTGAGTACAAGTTGAGCCCCGGAAAGACTTTATTTATTTATTTATTTTCAAATACTGCAGCCCTATGCAGGGCTATTGCAGGAGTGGAGTACATTTTCATACACAAATACATTGTTAACAAGGTTGGCATCACAGCAAAAACAAAAACAAACGATTTATCATAACAGTGCATCTACAAAATCAGACAACGACAATTCACGAATACTACCAGGTAATTCATTCCACCTTTCAATAACTCTAGGAAAATAACTATTCTTAAAAATGTTCGTGTGCGCAAAGAAAGGCTTTAAGTTGAGGCTATGGTAATGTCTAGTTGAAAGAGTATTAGCATAGGAGATGTAATCGTCTGAAGAAAGTCGACAAGATGAGTGAACAAATGAGTGTAATAGCTTCAAGGAATCGGTATCCCGTCTGGTGCATAAAACTTGAAAGACTTGAAAGAAGGTGGTTGATCGCAAGATCATCTGGTGGCTCCAGCCTTGCACAAATAGTGCAAGCTGACCAAATTACTTTATATGAAAAGAAGCTGCTGCTTAGCGTGCCCCGCATGAAACGCACGCCTATGAAAGGCACAAGTTGAACGGGCGCCTGACACAATCAACGAGTTTCTACGCGAGTTCATGTGTTAACTATTTCGATATACAGACGATCATGGCGAGGATCGGCTCTACCCATCGCGTTTGGTACTGTGCAGGAGCAGTGCTTACGCCGCAACGCCAACGAGCGTCACAATTCCTCTCTGATCTGAATGGCATATCATACGCACACCGACGAAGTATTAAAGGTGACGTCATCACGTGGCTACGATGTCTCCCATGGAATTTCAACGCGCTCACGACGTGCAACTCATAGCCGTGTCGTTGCCATGAAGGAAACGCGCCTGGTGACCTTTGCGGCGAGAAATGCTACTTTTTACTTGTCTCTGCGCACATCGTTTCTACCGATTCGTTAGTGCAGAAATATATTCAGAGGAGTATTGCAAGTAACAGAAACCCGCCCGTTTATTTATCTGTAATACGTTATACACGCGGACTGTGCTGTGTCTGCGCCCTTGTTGCAGTCGATAGTGGAGACTTGCATGCTGCAGGTGTAACGACAGAACTTTCCCAAAAGATAACCGCCCACGGACACGCGTGTGCGAGGCGCGATGTTCAGTTGGCAAATAGATAGCAAGAGAACACGCTGACATCTCTGCACTGTTGAAATGCTGATTGAGTGGCGGCGCTGATGCCTTCGCACGCGGTGTTCTATTGAAAACCGCCGCAAATGTCACGCATTCGTTTGTGACGCCATGTGCGTTCTTTTAGCTGTTTTCATCAATGCTGCTATCCCGCGCTCCGCATTCTATTCGTGTCATGACCGCCGTAATGCGAGCTCGGAGCAAACTCGTATTCCTGAGATGTTCGGGCCATCCTGCATAACACCCTAGATCAACCCAACAAACGGCGATATTTCACTTTGGAAACGTTCACTCGATAGCGTGAAGGAGCCCGTGTCGCAGAAAATGTCGATAGAGGCCAGGTGTAGTAATTCGCGTTCGAACCGGCATCGAGCCCAGGCATTCCGTAGCAGTCGAGTATATATTGTACCGCAGATGCACACCAGTAGTTGATACTGCTGCAGAAAAGTACCCTACGGAAAAGCCATTTCTGGGCAGCGTACATTGGGATTGCAGAGCTGGCTATCCGTTTTGATAACAATGCCACAAACATTGTATATCTGCAAGAGAATCGACAACTGGGCTAGTTGGTTGAAATGCATGGTACAGATGTTGTGTTCCTTTGTCGTCTTTCGTCTTCCTCGGAGTGCGCTTAAACAACAGCTATACCATGCATTCTATATCTACTTACCTAATTTTTTGACGCAACAAGATACTGTGAAAGGAGGAATACGTCGACGACCACTACTCATGATACATACCTCATCGCACCGTAGCGTCCACTTTGTTTCGATAAAACTGACGTTTAATACAGTAAAACTTTCGTGATACGAATCTTGCGGGGTCAAAAAATATTTGTATCATCCGGAACTGGTATCACCAGAAAAGAGGGAAAATATTAGTATGCAACAAAAGAAAGCTGGCGTACATGTTAATTTATTGTTTCTCAGAGGCGCAGCAATGTAATGAACAGCTCTGTATGACTGCCGATCAAGTTTTTTGAAGTCAAAGATGATACTAGTTCTCGGAAATATACGGCGCCTGTAATCTATGAACCAGACGTGTTGTGATCTGTGAGAGCTAGTAGCCCCTTCCAAATGTTAATACTCTTTTCTGCACGACACTAGAATATTGCAGTAAAAATAACTTTAGGAGCAATTTGCACACGACAGATCAATGCCGGATAATTTTAGAACCGCTGTCTTTTGCTTTTATTGCTTTCTTATCCGGGTGGAGTTGTGGTTGTTTTTCGGGAGATTTAAGGCCCGCCCAATTCGGAGGTTTCCTCAGAATTCCGGAGTATCCCGTGCAAATCGGAGAGTTGGCAGGTATGCGCGTCCCCAACAAACGCGCATGTTGACGATGCGAGACCTAGATCCTTCGACAAGACGATCCCCTTATTTCAGACCTTGTCCCCCTTTCATAGGGTGTCTGATTGCGATGATATGGCTTACGTTGACGTAGCCGGTGCGTGTAAGCACAGCAGAACGACGCTACCTCGTGCACAGGAACACGCGTCAACGTCATGAAGAGGAAGAAAAAAAAAACACTGCCCAAGTACAGATGGTTAACCAGTGCACCTGAAACATGCGGCCACAGGTGGTTGCAGACGTCGCAGCCGAAGCCAAGGTGCCGCGGGCGTGTGCCCGAGCGAACGCCTTCCCCTCAGTGCCACATTGACGCTGCTCTGCCCGCAACGCCGCTGCCTCGGCTCGCCGTTGTCCCTTGCACTCAGCTCGGAAGGCTGCAGCATCCTCGATGCGCAGTTCCTGCTTGCACTTCGCCACCCGGGTTGTGTCCGGACTGCTGCATCGGCCTGGCCAACGTGAATTCTCACACAGATCGGCTGTCGGAGCTGTTCTTGGAAAGTTGTCGCTGTTGGGCCATTCGTACGATCCGTGCCCTCCCACATGGAAGTTGTAAGTGCAAACTTCTGCGCGTGCTCGGCTGCGCGGCTGCGAAGGAATGAACGACGTCACTGACAGCACAGCCAATAGTAGGCATGCTTGGGTACGACGCAGAGAATGGCGTCACTAAAGGAGCTGCCAATGGCGTGCGCGCTTGGGTGCAGCGTAGAAAATGACGTAATTGATGGCGCAGCCAATGGAGACCGTTTTTCGAAGCTTATGGCGAACGATTTTTCGTTTCGTCTTGTCATTTACAGCTCACGCTGTAAAAAAGGGTCTCCGTGAGCCTGAGCCATGTTCAGCCAGAGCTATCTGCATGGTTGATCAGGGCTGCATGTGTTTTCCGTGTCAGGCTGGAGTTGAAGCAGGGGAACCTCAAGTGGAGCGGCAACGTATTTGTTTTAAACATTTTCGTGGCACTAGGCTGGTAGCACTAACAATATGGTACAAAATGGATAGTTGGGCTAGTTGGTATACGTTTTTTTTTTTTAAATTATCAAGCGTAACGAAGGCGTAGACAGTAGCAGCGCGTGCAGTACTACCATAGCAGTACTACCATAGACAGGGCAGCGCGTGCAGTACTACCATAATGTATGTTCGCCAAACGTGTACCAATATAAAGCTCTCCGCCGAACCACATTTCGTGCTGGAGGTGCATAGAAAAATGCAATATTTGGATTTTGTGTATGAGCACTGCTGTAATTAAACGTAAAAGACCAATAAAAATTGTGGGCCGTGGCACTTTTTGAAGATATACTACCAGCGAAGCTGTTTGGCACACGGCATGCGGATAACATGGCGGAGGCATGTGTGGTATTTCAGGCCAGGATGCGAGCGAGCCCATTAACGTTCAAAGCATTGTGCCGAGTTTACCGCGACATATGGACGACGAGACCGCAGTCGAGGTACACAAAAGCGACGTTTTCTCATCAAGCCCACATGTTTCAATGTCGCTTTCAACGCTTGGCGTCCTGCAAGCATGAGTGGGCTTCACTACAACACGCACTCTTTAAGAGTAGGCTTCACTGCAACACAGAATGGGGGGCGATTCAGCTTACAAAGGTCAATCTATCAGCGATCCATCTCAAGCCAGTTTTTCTTCTGAACATAGATGCATTGCTATGTAGACATTTTTCCAGCGGTAATACGCGCTGTCTTATATCTAAGTAGGATGGCACTGGGACCTTTTCTTATCATTTTATTACTTGTTTCTGTTGGCCCGAGTTCCAATGCAAGGTAACTAAAGACCAACTTAGTACCGACCTTTGAAAGTCGGTTTCAATTCTAAAGACAAATGCTTTTCTGGGAAGACAGCTTTTCAGATTAATTAAAACCACCTTATATGAAAATGTCCGGACCCTAAGATACTTAACACTCTCCGCTTCGTCGGTCGCAGGTCTGAACGCCGCCTTTCTCAGTTGCTTCGCAGCCGCTGGCGACTGAGGGCCGATGAGAGGAAAATGATAGGTGTAACTTTAAGAGACAGGAAGAGAGCAGAGTGGGTCAGGGAACAAACGGTGGTTAAGGATATCATAGTTGAAATCAAGAAGAAGAGATCCACATGGGCCGGGCATGGCCCGCGTAGGCAGGATAACAGCTGGGCATTAAGGGTAACTGACTGGATTACAAGAGCAGGCACACGCGTGATGGGGAGACAGAAAATTAGGTGGGCAGATGAGATTAAGAAGTTTTCAGATGTAAGGTGGCAGCAGAAAGCACAGGACCGGGTTGATTGGCGCAAGATGGGAGAGGCCTTTGCCCTGCAGTGGGCGTAGACAGGTTGATGATGATATCAAAATGTGACGGTGACTTATTTGATTAATTGTTTATTGCTGCCCCGCGACGCGCGCGTGTCCTGGGAGAGCGTGGTCACAGCAGGTGCTGGTGTCATTGTGTTCCAGCTTAGGCCGCTACCGCCAGTTAAGGAAGGCTGACGAAGCTAGACTTTTGGTCGCGCATGACCGTTTTCAAAAATCAGGAGCGAAAGTTCTCGCCTCCGCTCACCGGCTAAACTGAAGTCAGATTTTGGCCACCCATTATGTCGGAAACATCTCAACTCTAGAGGGCGCCTGCTTGCACATAGAGTTGTTTCGCTGTGCTAATGCAAACACAAGGCTAATTTTAAAATAGGAGATCGACCCGAAAAATATAGCTTATTATGATTATTATTCATTATTTGATCTTCGACAAAATATGCTGTTACTGACTATTTATAGACTTGTATTCAGCTCGTAGGCAGTGGGAGGAAAGCGGTCATTTCTCTCCGCTGAACACTAACGTTTTATCCTGCCCCTACTAAGATGGCGGCTGAGATGGCGACCGCTTCGTACTTGAGACATAATTTTCAGTCATAAGAATTCTATATATGCCTCCTTGAGTCGCTGAAGCAAAGAAATATCCGATTTTAGCTATACACAGGTTCACGGCAAAAAGTGGCCAGATTTGCTATTTGTGCTCATATTCCGACGACGCAGTGTTAATGACAAACTAAAAGGGCCTCCACCATCCCTTGCGTACATTGGTGAGACCCAATTAGCAGCGCATTTATACCTTGAGAATACCCACCTGACGTTGAAGGCACGAATATTATTCAATACCTAACACTAGATGGCAACGAGCGTATACCTCAAAGCGGCGAAAACGCTTGGTTTGATGTTCAACGTTGGCGTGAAGGTGTTCCCGTTTGTCAGATAGAATACGAAGATTCTTTCTTAGCACAGAGAATGGTATATACTCGTGTGTGCAATACTTACTGATATTACTCTTGACAACTAGGGTTGAGTGTTGGGCTTGTTGGTGCAGCATAATTTCAAGGTTCCACACAGCATGGAACGAGGACGAACAAAGATGAGACACACAGAGCGCTCATCAGCGCTCTGTGCGTCTCATCTTTGCTCGTCCTCGTTTCATGTGCTTTGAAACATTGAAATTAAGCTTTTGACAAATTGCTTTTCTCACGTGTTTTGCATTGGCTTACATTATTATTATTTCTGACGCAATCTCGTACTTTCCGCTCTGTATTGCACCCTATAATCTTTGTCTGCAGTGTTGTTATCTGGGCTTGCTTTGCAAGCCAGGTTATCTCTACTGAGATTTGGTAGGTCGGCATTACTGGTTTCGTTTGTTTGCCCTAAGCAGCCGGAAGGTACAATTTTAGACTTTCATTTTATTGAACTATACGTCAGATGCAGATATTTTTCGTCGTTTGCTCAGGAACTCTCCAAATTGAACTAAACTGACGCAAGAAAAATAGAGCTCGTTAGAATAAAAAAAAACGTGGTTAATGCAGAAGACAGTCATACGTATATTAAATGTAGTCAAATAAAAGCGCATTGAATTATTTCAAAGGTCAATAGTAACCTCAAGATGACGCAGCAAGATATTCTCGACGTGAGAATCGCTGTTACTGACGTCGTGGTCCTGAATGTGAGTATATGTGTTATTATTCTTACTGCACACTAAAACATTATAACAGAATAAAAATATATCTACGTCTTGGGTTATGTATTTCCTAAATTGTAATACATATATACAGGGTGTTTCAAGAAATGTGTCCACTACTTTTAAAAAATCAGGAAAATGCGGTATTTGCTCGCTGTCTCCACAGTTGTTTTTCTGTAGCGGCAGGCATCTTAAGATGGTTGAAGACATGATTTGGGGCAGTAATTAAGAAAGTTAAATTAATTAACTTTTTAATTAGCGGAGTTAGGTGGTTAAGTCCAATGGGAGAATTGAAGTACTTCGTGCGAAGAACCGATTTCAGCTTTGAGATTTCGAAAAAGCGGCCTCTATTAATTATTGTGGCGTAATGAAGTTCAGGCAAGTTCAGCGGCCAAACCGAAACCGAAACGCGGAAGAGCGCAACTGCCACATTTGTCTGAGACGTCCACAATGAGTGAACATTATATGAACCATCAATTCACTTCTTGGTGTGAGTGTGTGGACGGCGCTTGCAGTAGTAGCACGCATGACGCACATACGTTAGCGAACGGGGACGCACTGCAGCTCTGTAACCATTGTCTTGAACAGTGACGTCATTCTAGTCGTCTGCTTGTTGCGCTCATCGGTGCTTGGGTTTCGGTTTCGCCATTGAATTTGCCTGAACTTCATTACACCACAATAATTAATAGAGGCCGCTTTTTCAAAATCGCAAAGCTGAAATGGGTTCTTCGCATGAAGGACTTCGATTCTCCCATTGGACTTAACCACCTAACTGCGCTAATTAAAAAGTTAATTAATTTAGCTTTTAAATGCGAATGCATTTCATAGTCGGGCTATGTCAGGCATCCGGCGTTGTCCGGCGTTGTCCAGCGTTGTCCGCGGAGGAGGAGGAGGAGGATAGGTTGAGGAGGTAAGCGCCGGCCGGTGTTAGATGTGAAGCATCTTATGGCGAAGCTTAATCCGGTGGTGGTGGTGGGCGGCGTGACCACCCTTACTGCGCATGCGCAAACCCTTTAAAAAAATAAAAATAAAAAAACCTCCTCTCTCCCTCTCTCTCCTCTAGGCATCCCTCCCCGCGGCAACCACACCCTCACTGCGCATGCGCCTCCCCTCCTCTCTCCCCTGCTACGCTCCCCCCTCTCTCCTCTAGGCATCACTGCCCGCGGCGTCCACACTCCCATTGCGCATGCGCGTCCCACCTCTCTCCTCTCCTACGCTCCCCCCCTCTCTTCTCTAGGCATCTCTGCCCGCTGCGTCTACACTCCCCACTGCGCATGCGCGCCCCCCCTCTCTTTCCTCTCCTACGCCCCCCCCCCCCCCTCTCTCGCCTCACCACGCCGACACAGGCAGCGTCTGCTAGCGAGTTTCTTGGTTGAAAAAACCGACTGCTCGCGCTGCACAACCGTTCACTGGCCACCCCGTATATATGGCAATGGATCTTGACCTCCAAGGTGGTGCCGGTGGGAGATTTCTCCTGTGCGTTGTTGAAGAATGAAAATGCGCAGCGTGCGCGTTAACTAAAAGCTGACTGCGGGTCTCTGTGTCCAGTCGGAGTCTTCTGTCTCTCATTGCACATTAGCAGCAATTGGCATGTTCCAGTAGGAAACACCGCTCTATCGCTGCGTGCTTTACGCATCCCCAGTTTTAAATGCGAATGCATTTCAAGTGCGTGAGGACGCTCGCATCGCGGGAGCTCGGCGGAGCTATATATGAAAAAAAAAGAAAAAAAAAGAAAAAAAGGGAAAAAAGAACAAAAAAAAATAAAAAAGAAATAAAAAAAGAAGAAAAAAAAAACAGAACAAAAGCAAAAAAAAAAAAGGCGCTTCGCCGTGCTCCCGACCGGGCTGCCGAAATTAGGCGCCTTTTTCCTTCTTTGAACCACAACCACCATATATAAATGGAGTGAAGCGCGCGCGAAATGCATTCGCATTTCCTCACGATTCCCTTCGGGGAGGTGGGGGGCATTTTTCTTAATTACTGTCCCAAATCATGTCTTCAACCATCTTAAGATGCGTGCCGTTACAGGAAAAGCAATTGTGAAAACAGCAAGCAAATACTGCATTTTGATGATTTTTTAAAAATAGTGGACACTTTTCTTGAAACACCCCTGTATGATGAGAACAAATTAATGTAAAATATCAAGTGAATTGGTAACTTAAGCCTAATTATTCATAAACTACACACTATGCATTGGCATTGAGTCGTCAGAAACACCATTGAGTTATCTCTATTTTTTACATTGCCTTTTACAAAACAGTATGAGAGGAAAAGTTACAGGGAATATACAACATGTATAGCTGCACCTGGCAATACATAGTGACTTAATCCGCCATGTTCTCTGAGATGTAAATTCAGGCCACCGGTGTATTATTGAGGTACCGAAAATGCACCAATATCGGTGCCTTTTTTTTATTTAACCTACGAATATTGCTGTGGAAGTCATCGTAAAGGATCATATGAAGTTATTCGAATTTTGACTGATGTTTCCTTAAATATCCTGAGCACGAGCAGTCTATCTCAAGAAGTGTGCACACGGGCTCAAGTATTTGAGGAAGGCACAAAATACTGCATTGCGACAAAATCCTGTGGTTTTTTGTCTCTTTAGTAAATAAGCAAGCATGTGAAAACAAAGTGGTCCTAAACGTGAGCTTCTCTGACTGCAGAGCAAGTGCATTTTACCTATTTAAGGCTTCATAGGCTCTTTTCACTTTGAAGAATCAATCCAGCGGTAGTCTGCAAGGTGGGAAAAACATATTGAATGCACGAAAGGTCTCATTCATTGAGTTTGGAGCGTTATATTATTTTCTTCCTTCACCTTCGCCAGCTGTTCAAGTGCTTGCGGGTCTCATACATTTATATCAAAGTTTTATGCAGCTATTAGGCATAGCGGTTACATTAAATTATTTATTGTCACAGTGGACATGTTCAAATATAGCAAATGTTAAAATAAATATTGAAAAAAGAACAATAAATCAAAACAGTTTCACTGACTCAACGTAAAGAAGACTGGTTAAACCAGGGAGCTGATGCATTGCATGTCTTTGATGTGTAGTAATTTTGCACCATCTGCCTAGACGGAAGCCCATCATTCCTAATGAAACTCGCGGAACGCTTCTTGCAACAAATGTAACGTACAGCTGCTCTATATTGCGAATGAGGCGAGCAGAATTCAGGAAACGCCGTTTACACATATTGCGCAAGTGGAATCCTGGGACACATTTTGAGTATCCAATATGTAAAACGGCGTGTTTGTACTTCTTTTCTCGGCCTGCTCTTTGCTTTCGACAATATCTATCTATCTATCTATCTATCTATCTATCTATCTATCTATCTATCTATCTATCTATCTATCTATCTATCTATCTATCTATCTATCTATCTATCTATCTATCTATCTATCTATCTATCTATCTATCTATCTTGTTGAAGCAGTCTGCAATAAGCGCACAAAAGAAGATAAAGGGGGGTAGCGGTAGAAGTGCAGAGAGAAGCAGTTTGATGACACCCGTCTGATTGAAGTTATGCCTTTTATATGTGAGTTCCTAGAAGGAACGCTACATTTGCGAGCATTATTCTTACGCTCCAACTTCTCACTTGTAAATACCTATGATCGCCGCGTTGGCCTGATCGTTCTCACAAGTGGTGGAGGTCCTGGGTGGGTGCGTGGGAATATATATACATATATTCTACTAACATTTATATATATATATATATATATATATATATATATATATATATATATATATATATATATATATATATATTGGAACGAAGTAGAAGTACTCTGGGACAGAAGCAGCAACATCGAGCTTGCAGCAGAAGCTTGCAGTTAGTAAACTGTGCCCGGTGCATTGCTACCAGTGCTACGCTGAATAAATCTCCATTATATTTGGTGGAGCCGTGCTGGGTACCGTTCCCTCAAGCTTCCCTCTACCATCCTGGATCTCCGTTCTCGGCGGCTACCTTCTGCTATGCCCGACGCCGACCAGCAGACGCTTCCATCGGCACCTGCCACCTGCCCTGGTAGTGTTCCCCAGCGGGAGCCTCCAATCTTCAGCGGAACAGACGACAACGACGTCGAAGATTGGCTCTCGACATACGAACGGGTGAGCGCTTTGAACAAATGCACGGACGCGGACAAGTTAACACGCGTGTCGTTCTACCTCGCGGGTGTGGCTAGCCTTTGGTTCAGGAACCACGAGAGAGACGTCCGAACGTGGCCGCTGTTCAAAACATCAATTACGGCAGTATTCGACCGACCCGCCGTCCGCACACTCCGAGCTGAGCAGGGTTTGCGCACACGCGCAGAAGACACGGGTGAAACGTTCACAAGCTATATTGAAGACGTTGTGGACCTGTGCAGACGCGTGAACGCTGAAATGACGGAAACTGAAAAGATCAAGCACATCATGAAAGGGATTGATGATGACGCTTTTCAAATGCTTTTGGCGAAGAGTCCGACCACTGTTAACGACGTTATTAGCTTATGCCAGATCTACGATGAATTGCGGAAGCAGCGAGCTCTGACAAGACGTCCTCCAGCACACGACTTGGCATCACTGTCCACTCTGACCAACGGCCATGACCAGGTTTCGCTAATAGCCGAAATCAAAGCCTTTGTTCGCGAAGAAGTCGCACGACAGCTCTCCCTGGTGTCCTTCACCCAGGAAACTACCACAACTCTGCCATCGTCCCTCCGTAGCGTCATTCAAGGAGAGGTCGCGGAGGCGCTGCCAGCTGCTCGCGAGCAAAAAAAATTGGACACTTTGTACATTCCAAAGTGTGTTCGGCGAAGGCGTGTGGCCATTTCACTGATTATGCCATGTCTTTTTTTCTTTTACACTCTCAGTGGGATAAGACACAAACCGAATGGGTGCATGTTTTCTTCTTTAATTTTTTACCGCGAATCGCAGCGAGACGCGAGACTCATCTTCCTCCGTTCCCATGCGTTAGTATTTTCTCGCTCGCTTTTCGCATCGTGCAAACGCCATCCGCGTTCCAGCTCTTAAATTGACGGACCCTTTGTAAATTGGAAAGTGTATTCCGTGAACGCCTGGGTCCATTGAGACGGCGTCGGTGAGAATTATTGCAAACTCTGGGCACAGCGAACGCTACGCAAGCAAAGCGCGAGCGCTATAGAGTCCGACGCGACCGGCGTCCGTCTGCGCATCCCGGCGGCCACCTGGCTCCGTGCCAGAGCTCGGATGGACGGACGGACCGACAGACGGACGGACGGACGGACGGACGGACGGATGGACGGACGAACAGACAGACAGGCAGACAGACAGACAGACAGACAGACAGACAGACAGACGGACGGCATGCGCAGTGAGGGTGTGGCCTCCGCGGGGAGGGATGCCTAGAGGAGAGAGAGGTCGAGAGGAGGTTTTTCATTTTTATTTTTTTAATGGGCTGGCTCATGCGCAGTGGGGCACTCGCAAAGCACCCGCACCACCTGTTCAGCATCCTGTGAGCTATGCCCCACCTCCAGTCCCCTGGGCCAGCACTGCCACCGCCACCACCAACCCGTGGCGCACGCTCGACAATCGACCGATATGCTTCGCATGTCGATGCCCCGGACACGTCGCAAGGTATTGCCGCCGGGTGCAACCCACCGAGGACCACCCCCGAGAGCCGTACTTCCCGTTTGACCCAAACGCGCATTATGCTCCCTCCACCGCAGCGCAAGCTCGCTACCAGGCTGATCGGCGCCCTCGATTCGATCATCTCCGCTCGCCTTCCCCGCGTCGCCGATCACTTTCGCCGATGCGTCGGCGGCCCGCATCTAGCGAAGAGGGAAACTAGACGAAGCAGTTCCTGAGGCAAGAACTGCGCAAGTTTCGGTTTTCCCAAGTCCTCACTCTTCACCAGCCAATGTCATCGATGTGTTCGTCGAAGGTGTCGCTACAGTCGCTCTTGTGGATACCGGGGCTGCTGTTTGTGTTATCGATGCTGGATTTTGCCGCTCAATTTGTAAAGTTACGACGCCTCTGTCCGGATTGTCGCTCCGTAGAGCCAGTGCTCAGCCCATTCAACCGACCGCAGTCTGTACAGCCCGTGTGACCATTCAGGACGTTCTGTACGCTATAGAGTTAATCGTTCTTTCATCGTGCTCCCATGCCGTAATCTTAGGATGGGATTTTCTGTCGCGTCACAACGCCGTAATCGATTGTGCTCGGGCTCAGGTTGAATTCTGCGCACTCGATGACCCAGCCCCCGTCGACACCAAATACACCGCTAAACTTGTTGTGAACGCCGATACCTACATCCCTCCGTGCTCGTCTGCTTTCGTATCAGTGTCGTGCAACGCCATATCCGACGGGACAGTCTTCTTCACGCCATCTCACATCTTCGTTGCCCGAAGAGCCCTTCCGTTGCATTTTGCTGCTCTTGACCTTGTCCAAGGTTCCACCACAATGCCCATTTATAATCATCATGCATCACTGCTATCACTGCTTTCCCACGAGTGCCTTGGCCACGTCGAGACGGTCAACTCCACACGGATTATATCCGTCCCCGATGAGGAGCCTTCTACGACCGTCTGTCAAGTGAGTGTCCTCTCCGCGCCTGACGCAGCATCTACAGATATATTTCAGCCATTCATCGCCGAAGATTTGACACATCCGCAGCAATCACAGCTCCTCACCATCCTTGAGCGCTACCGCACCTCTTTCGACGTCGCACAAACATCTCTAGGTCGTGCCTTAACAGTCGAACACCACATCGACACTGGCTCCCACTCACCGCTGCGGCAACGTCCATATCGCGTGTCCGCTACAGAACGCCGCGTCATTGCTGACCAAGTCGACGACATGCTCCGCCGAGGCGTCATTAGACCTTCACAGAACCCATGGGCGTCTCCGGTGGTACTCGTCACAAAGAAAGACGGCTCCATCCGCTTCTGTGTCGATTTCCGGCGGTTGAACAAGATCACGCTGAAGAATGCCTATCCACTGGCGCTCATTGACGATGCTCTCGACTGTTTACAGGGTGCCGAGTTCTTCTCTTCGTTAGACTTGCGGTCAGGCTACTGGCAGGTGCCCATGGCGGAGGACGATCGCCCCAAAACCGCTTTTGTCACGCCAGACGGCTTATATGAATTCACCTTCATGCCTTTCGGACTTTGCAACGCGCCTGCTACGTTCGAAAGGATGATGGACAACGTTCTGCGTAGCCTTAAATGGAAGATCTGCCTCTGCTACCTCGATGATATCGTAGTCTTCGCCCCTGACTTTGCAACACACTTACGTCGCCTTGAGCACGTCCTTGCTTGCTTGACCAACGCCGGTTTGCAATTAAACCTTAAAAAGTGTCGATTTGCCATGCGTCAACTGACCATTTTAGGCCACGTTGTGTCCAAGGACGGCGTTCTCCCAGATCCCGAGAAATTGCGCGCTGTCACGGCGTTTCCGAAACCTACTACCATCAAAGAACTGCGCAGTTTCGTTGGCTTATGTTCTTATTTCCGGCGATTCGTTCGAAACTTTGCGTCCATTATATCACCTCTCACGCAACTCCTCGGCGGCAGTAAAGATCTATCATCGTGGTCCCCTGCCTGCGACGAGGCTTTCACCACTTTGCGACGACTTCTCACGACGCCACCCATTCTTCGCCATTTTGATCCTCAAGCTCCAACCGAAATCCATACCGACGCCAGCGGTGTAGGCCTGGGTGCTGTGCTCGCGCAGCGTCAACCTGGCCACACAGAATACGTCGTGGCGTACGCCAGTCGCACACTCACCAAAGCAGAGAGTAACTACAGCGTCACAGAAAATGAGTGTTTGGCCATTGTGTGGGCGCTTGGCAAGTTTCGCCCATATTTGTATGGCCGTTCTTTTGACGTCGTGACCGACCACGATGTTCTGTGTTGGCTTTCGACGTTAAATTACCCATCTGGCCGCCTTGCTCGCTGGACGTTGAAAATCCAAGATTACGACATACGCGTGGTTTATCGTTCAGGACGGAAGCATGCTGACGCTGACGCGCTTTCCCGTTCCCCTCTCTCTCTGACAGCCACTGCTGACTCCGCATATGAACCCACATTGTCATCTCTTGACTTTGACAACATTGCTGTGGAACAACGCAATGACCCGTGGACTGCGTCTCTTCTGGACCTTCTCTGCGACACCTCTAAGGTCCCAAAGTCGCGAATGCTCCGGCACCAACTTCCACACTTTTCGGTTCGTGACACGCTGCTCTATCGGCGCAATTATACACCAGAGGGACGCAAATGGTTGCTCGCTGTCCCGCGAGCCTTGAGGTCGGAGATCTGTTCCTCTTTCCACGCTGACCCACAATGTGGCCATGCGGGAGTCTTCAAGACTTACGAAAGACTTCGACACCGTTACTACAGGCGTGGCATGTATACATTCGTCCGCAACTTCGTCCGCTCTTGCCGCGAATGTCAGCGCCGAAAATCTCCACCGCACATCTCAGCCGGTGAACTACAGCCTTTGCCATGCCCTCCCCGACCTTTCGACCGGGTCGGTATAGACCTTTATGGGCCGCTTCCATTGACTCCTGCAGGCAACAGGTGGATATTAGTAGCAGTCGACCACCTAACGCGCTATGCCGAGACAGCTGCTCTTCAAAGTGCTACAGCACAGGACGTCGCCACTGTCATACTGCACCGTTTTGTGCTGCGTCATGGAGGTCATCGAGAACTCCTCAGTGACGGGGGCCGCGCTTTCTTATCAGAGGTTGTTGAAAAATTCCTCGCTGAATGTGCTATTCTATATCGCAAATGCACCGCTTACCACCCGCAAACCAATGGTACTACAGAGCGCTTTAATCGAACTCTCCGTGACATGCTCTCTATGTACGTTGCATCTGATCACTCAAATTGGGACCTAGTTATCCCATTCGTAACCTACGCGTACAATACGGCAACGCAAGCTACCACTGGTTTCTCTCCTTTTTACCTCCTCTACGGCCGTCACCCTTCCCACACCATTGACACCATTCTGCCCTATCGACCGGACGCGTCCGAGTGCCCGCCGATCTTGGACGCCGCCAGACGCGCAGAAGAGTGTCGCCAGCTGGCCCGCCGCTTTACCTCGGAAGCCAGAACCGCCAAAAAGCAATCCACGATGCCCAGAGCTCCACTGCCGTTTTTCTTCCAGGCACCCTTGTGTGGCTGTCAGAGCAGAATCGCACACCAGGACTCTCTTCCAAGCTTCTTCCTAAGTACGATGGGCCGTACCGCGTTGTCGAACAGACTTCTGCAGTCAACTACCTCATTGAGCCTCTCACGCCGCCGTCGGACCTGCGACATCGTAAGCGCGAGGTTGTACACGTTGAGAGACTGAAGCCGTACCACGGTTCTACGGACTCCGCAGACGACTAAGTCGCCAGGATGGCTCCTTTTTTCCGCGGGGCCATTGTAACGAAGAAGAAGTACTCTGGGACAGAGGCAGCAACATCGAGCTTGCATCAGAAGCTTGCAGCTAGTGAACTGTGCCCGGTGCATTGCTAGCAGTGCTACGCTCAATAAATCTCCTTTATAATATATATATATATATATATATATATATATATATATATATATATATATATATATATATATATATATATATATATATATATATATATATATATATATATATATACAGAGCACACGATTTTATTCATCGCCGAAAACTGTAGTTACAAACAGCTTCTTTATTTTTGGTGGACCAAAGGTGAGTAGTGGAGCTTGCCTTTTTTGCGTGGCTAGTGCCCACTAAGAGCGGCGTGAGGCTCAATAGGGGTTTTCCACTGAGCTCGACCTTAACAGCTCCCCTGTAAAAAGTGCGGAAAGTACGATACGAAAGAACAACCTAATGTCATTGCAACCATAAATACTAGAAAATAAACACCCACAAGGGCAATAAAACACTTGTTTCCGTAACACCCAGGTTACTCAGAATGGGTATTACATACGGATGTAGCAGCCATGCTCGTGCGTGTAGGTGTAGTTGAACCTGCCTTTTGCATTCTGAGAGACCCCAGACAAGACGCGTCAGTGATGAACTAAATATATACTATTTCTTTTTGATTTGAATTATGTTGCCATGGAACATTGTAACTCTACTTCATTCAATAACTGGTTTACTGGAGTAATTAGGTCAGAACTAAGCAGCATAATATGGGTTCATCTAGGTAAAACTGCGCGGCGAGACAGGGCATAAAGTGTTCATTTAACTTTTTTCGTTGCCCGTCCCGCCATGAAGTTTGAACATCATGATGTAATTGATCAATTTACTTTTCAGGCTTACACTGAAATTTTCTATCATGAATTTCAAAGCGGCAGTCAGTATATTAAAGCATCCACGCCAGCTAAGTTGCTCCAATTTGCCAGGGACAACCTCCATGTGTTCGCTGGAACCGACATACTAGTGTATTTAAGCAGGTATGAAAAATAATATCTTACAAATTACGTTTGCAACACCTATATACATTCGCAGAGCAACAGCCTAATGGCGCAATGAGAAGCACATCGGCTGACAATTGTGCACGGTTAACGAAAGCGCGAGACGAAATCGCGTTCTACGCTATCTGGCCGCAAGCTGTCTGCTGTCGAGAGCACTGCTCTGATGGAATTAGACGGCTCGCCACTAGACGGCGCCGATGGCAAAGGGATACGGCCGGCAGTGGTCATATACCTTTTTGACGGGTATACACTCACACATATAACTCTCCTGATACAGAATAAAATGTAAAATTATGTCAACAGGTGCAGTTCATGCCCTTCAGATAAATAATGACCAAATGTGTGTTGTAGAATATTAGGATCTCCAATTAGGAAGCGCTGAAGAATGGTACCTGTGCGAAAGAAATATAGCGGGTAAAATATTAGCATAAATAAGAACTAGTGTCTTTTCAAAGGATATGTGAATGCTGCCTGCCTCAAAACAAAAATTTGTCCGGAGAGCATCCTTTCTGTACTTGTGAATAGCGAAGCTCCTCAAACTGCAGGTAAAACGTCGGGTGTCCGCAAAAAAACCCCCCGCGCCGCTTCTGATCACGCACCTTTGCTTATCAGCCGCGCTCAGCGACGGAGACAGTCCGCGCAGCTGCCACGCCGAGTTTGCCCGCCGCGCAATGCGAGTACGTACGACGAAAAGCCCAGGCTTCTACTACCTCGTCCGTACTCGGATGGCGCATGAATGCTCGACGCTTAACGTATTACGTTAAGCGTCGAGCATTCATGCATTCGCGTCTGAAATGCCATCCGGGGAAATTTCGCTGACAGTAGTGGATGTTGCTGTGGAATCATATCACTGATCATTGTTCTTTCCTACAGTCGCATTCTCAAGAGCTTTATTTCGAGTAAATATCAATGCAGCTCGTACAGACAAATAATACTCGTCATCGTGAACGGGTCACGCTGATGGAATGAGAGAAACATGGCATATTCCGATAACTGAGCGAATATTTTCAATTTGTATTTGCATTATATTGTCGCTGACATGAAGGCAATGTACACCGACGTCGAGCACAATATTCGGGATGTCAGCCTTCCTATATGTAACCTTTGCTTACAAGACGTTAGTGCAAGGAACAACGCACATGACGCCGTTCAAGCTAGCTTTCGGACGGAACCCGGCAACGGCACTTGATGCAGTCCTGCCGACCGCTACGAACGAAGACAATGTGGACGTCGCCGTAAACCTTGAGCGCACCGAAGAAGCCAGAAAACTCGCCTGTCTTTGCATCAAGAACGAGCAGACCATTGACTGCCACCGTTAGTACCTTCTACGATGCTACGTAAAATAGCTGCCCGGCAATGTGTTAGGGTGTAGACGCCGATACGCCGACGTGGCCTACTCGAAAAACATCTTTGACGTTACTTCGTACCGTGCGAAAGTAGTTCTACCTCTGGCCTTCATGGTTTTAAAAAGCAGCGCAAAAAGACGGTACACAAGATGAAGGAAAACACAGGACAAGCGCTGAACTAGCAACTGTCGTCTTTATTAAAAGAAAGCGAATAAATACAAGCATTTTTGCTGCGTGCGCACCCTCTAAACTGCAGAAATGGTCACGTTTTTTTCAAGTAGGCTGATTTCACAATCATGAAGATAGATAGATGCGGCGAAAATGCAAGTATCATGATTTTTATTGATGTGGAAAGCTTCGATGATTTCACGTGATCTTGGATCCATGTGCCTGAAGATGACATGCGTACGATCAAACAAAGGTTTACAGCCACATGAGCGACAATGAGAAGACAAGTGTGATGTGGGTGTGCCCTTCAATGTGTTGCTGTGTTGGCGGAGCCTCTCGTTAAGGCAGGCGTCAGTCTGTCCTATATAGACTTTTCCACATGTTAATGGGATATTGTAAACAACACCACACACGCACGTTACAAATCGAGTGCGATGCTTAACGGAGCCCACATTCTTTTTTGCTGAACCTGCCATCGTTCTATCTGCAGCGGCGCATGCTCTCCCAACCTTACCGCGAGCGGAGAACACAACATTTACGTCAAAGCCTTTAGCAATTTTTTTGAGCCTGTGTGATAGTCCATGAACATATGGAATGACAACGAAATTCTTAGGCTTATCAGTGGAGCTTGTGCGTTGCCCAGACCGTGCTGCAGATAGCTTCGAATATTTTAGCAACCTGAGGGAAATACATGATAAGGTTGAACTTGGGAAACCCGAATTTCTAACCGAGCCAACTGTTCCTGAAAGCTGGCCTCAACCTTATGGTGACAAGACTTGTTAAGGGCAGATTTTAGTGAATGGAAGGCAATGCCATTCTTCACTATCTTAGAGTGTCCTGATGAATAGCTCAAGAGTGATTTTATTGCACGTGGCGAGAAACACCAGCACAGATGGTCCGGTTCAGTATACAGACACAGATCTAAAAATCTAATAGTACCATTGACGGGCAATTCAGTCGTGAACAGCAGCCCAAAGGCATTGTCTTTGAATATACTCTGTACGTCATGCATTAGGGAAGTACAAGCGTCACTCGGCAGGAAGATTAAAAAGTCATCGACGTAGCGAAATATCTTAATAACTAGACCTTGCACCTCCTTTTCTATGGCGCGATCAACAACAGACAAAAAAAATATTACTGAGTACAGGCGCCACTTTTGAACCAATGCATATTCCGGATTTTTGCACATACGGCACACCCTCCCACATAACAAAAGTCGCGTTTAGATGGAAACTGAGCAGTTCTAGGAAGGCCTCTGTCGTTGTACCACACTTGTTTCTAAACGCAAGTTCGTCGTTGTCTTCGGCTATACATTGTTTTACTGAAGCCATAAGCTTGTCGTGAGGCATAGAATAAAAAAGGTCTTCAACATCAAAACTAGCAACTGAACAGGAGCCAGGGTTTTGGGAGGACAGGTACTCAGTAAGATGGCTAGAACTAGGTATGATGAAGGGATCTTCTATACGTAGGGAGGAAACATGCTTTTAAAGGTAACCGGAAACAACTTCTTGCCAGGAATGGCGCTCAGTGACAATGGAGCGGAAAGGAATGTCGACTTTATGCGTTTTTGCGCTAAAGAAAATGCTGAGTGTGACATCTTTTGCTTTTTTCAATCGACGGGGCGAGACGCTCAAGACCTATTTCATGCATGAGGGTTAGAGCCTCTTTTTTAACACGACCCGATTCGATTGAAACCGGTTTGAAGTTCTTATTAATAGCTAAAGCGACTTTTTCAGAAAACATCACGTCGGACAGCACAACAAAGGAACCTTCCTGGTCCGACTGTAAAAGCCTAAGATTGTTCTCCACGAAATAGTCGACCAGAGGTTTTAACCGGCCAGACGACCGCGGCCTACCTGGATGCTGACTCAAGGCGGCCACAAGTGTCTTTTGTTAGGAAGGGCGCTCCGGGTCGGGAACTCGATGAGAGATGCTGCGAGACAGAGCCAGCTTATGGAGACAGAGCCAGCTTATATTTTTGCACATACGGCACACCCTCCCACATAACAAAAGTCGCGTTTAGATAGAAACTGAGCAGTTCTAGGAAGGCCTCTGTCGCTGTACCACACTTGTTTCTAAACGCAAGTTCGTCGTTGTCTTCGGCAATACATTGTTTTGCTGAAGTCATAAGCTTGTCGTGAGGCATAGAATAAAAAAGGTCTTCAACATCAAAACTAGCAACTGAACAAGAACCAGGGTTTTGGGAGGACAGGTTTTGGGAGGACAGCCGCTTTAGCTATTAATAAGAACTTCAAACCGGTTTCAATCAACTCTGCTCGTGTTAAAAAAGAGGCTCTAACCCTCATGCATGAAATAGGTCTTGAGCGTCTCGCCCCGTCGATTGAAAAAGCAAAAGAGGTCACACTCAGCATTTTCTTTAGCGCGAAAACGCATAAAGTCGACATTCCTTTCCGCTCCATTGTCACTGAGCGCCATTCCTGGCAAGAAGTTGTTTCCGGTTACCTTTAAAAGCATGTTTCCTCCCTACGTATAGAAGATCCCTTCATCATGCTTAGTTCTAGCCATCTTACTGAGTACCTGTCCTCCCAAAACCCTGGCTCCTGTTCAGTTGCTAGTTTTGATGTTGAAGACCTTTTTTATTCTATGCCTCACGACAAGCTTATGGCTTCAGTAAAACAATGTATAGCCGAAGACAACGACGAACTTGCGTTTAGAAACAAGTGTGGTACAACGACAGAGGCCTTCCTAGAACTGCTCAGTTTCTATCTAAACGCGACTTTTGTTATGTGGGAGGGTGTGCCGTATGTGCAAAAATCCGGAATATGCATTGGTTCAGAAGTGGCGCCTGTACTCAGTAATATTTTTTTTTGCCTGTCGTTGATCGCGCGATAGAAAAGGAGGTGCAAGGTCTAGTTATTAAGATATTTCGCTACGTCGATGACTTTTTAATCTTCCTGCCAAGTGACGCTTGTACTTCCCTAATGCATGACGTACAGAGTATATTCAAAGACAATGCCTTTGGGCTGCTGTTCACTACTGAATTCCCCGTCAATGGTGCTATTAGATTTTTAGATCTGTGTCTGTATACTGAACCGGACCATCTGTGCTGGTGTTTCTCGCCACGTGCAAAAAATCACTCTTGAGCTATTCATCAGGACACTCTAAGATAGTGAAGAATGGCATTGCCTTCAATTCACTAAAATCTGCCCTTAACAAGTCTTGTCACGATAAGGTCGACGCCAGCTTTGAGGAAGAGTTGGCTCGGTTAAAAAATGCGGGCTTCCCAAGTTCAACCTTATCATGTATTTCCCTCAGGTTGCTAAAATATTTGAAGCTATCTGCAGCACGGTCTGGGCAACGCACAAGCTCCACTGATAAGCCTAAGAATTTCGCTGTCATTCCATATGTTCGTAGACTATCACACAGGCTCAAAAAAAATTACAAAAGGCTTTGACGTAAATGTTGTGTTCTCCGCTCGCGGTAAGGTTGGGAGAGCATGCGCCGCTGTAGATAGAACGATGGCAGGTTCAGCAAAAAAGAATGTGTGCTCCGTTAAGCATCGCACTCGATTTCTAACGTGCGTGTGTGGTGTTGTTTACAATATCCCATTAACATGTGGAAAATCTATATAGGACAGGCTGGCGCCTGCCTGAACGAGAGGTTCCGCCCACACAGGAACACATTGAAGGGCACACCCACATCACACTTGTCTTCTCATTGTCGCTCATGTGGCTGTAAACCTTTGTTTGATCGTACGCATGTCATCTTCAGGCACATGGATCAAAGATCACGTGAAATCATCGAAGCTTTCCACATCAATAAAAATCATGATACTTGCATTTTCGCCCCATCTATCTATCTTCATGATTGTGAAATCAGCCTACTTGAAAAAACGTGACCATTTCTGCAGTTTAGAGGGTGTGCACGCAGCAAAAATGCTTGTATTCGCTTTCTTTTAATAAAGACGACAGTTGCTAGTTCAGCGCTTGTCCTGTGTCCTCCTTCATCTTGTGTGCCGTCTTTTTGCGCTGCTTTTTAAAACCATGAAGTTCAACCAACTCGCCCAGTTTTGTACGCTGTTGTACCTCTGGCCGCACAGGACTACTACATTATTCAAGACGGCATTAGACCGATACAGACGGTGTGATGTTGCATCCGGTGCGACGTGCGACGTGGTGGTGAGACAACCGGAATTGTGATGTTTTGTTGTATCGAACCGGCGCCTAGCATGCCCGGCGTGCAACCAAACCGGGCAGATGTTTTCTTCGCCGCATCGGCCCGTCACATCCAATGGCAGCCTGAAAGACGTGTGACGTCACGCCGTTAGTAGCGCCCTCTGCCTGTCGCCGGTCCGATCACCGTAACCAAGGCTAGTATATTGAGTCGAGCCGTCAAGCCTTCGAGCACTTGCCAACATTGCCTCCCGCGGCGCTGTGATAAACATCGAGTACCATGTGCTTGAGACGTGAAATAATTCCCGATTGAATAAAGAAATGTTTGAAGTGTGCCATTTCTGAAAGTGAGCGCCAAGAGATTCCGAGAACCGATGCGGAGCTATTTCGCAAGTAAGCACAGAGACATAGGCCGCCTCGCTTCTCTGCCACCTTTGCTCTTCACATTGTTGACTTCGAGAAATTTAATTGCCCGTGCTGACGCACAAAATCAGAGTACAAAGCTTAATAGTGCTCGCAAGAACAAACACTCTACAACGAGCTCGCATGTGATCGCGAACGACGTTGACGGCGGCCGCCATACGCCATGCTATGCCTGCCTATTGGAGTCGTGACTGTTAGCAGGCTGTTGCGATGTGCCTGTCGCTCGCGGAGGCGCAGTTTTATTTATTTGTTTCTTACAGAACGAAGCGTACATGTGCTAAGTTGTTTGTTTTTTGCTTCATTACGAGCATAAGAGGTGTTCCGAGTGTGCATGCCGAGGCGCCGTAAGTGAGCGGAGCCTGCGCCTGATTGCTCGTTTGCCCCATCTGTGCTTAATGGCCGTACGCCGCATGCCGATCGTCTGACACCACTGGTCGGATCGGACGCAATATCGTACCACCTATTTCGCCCTTTATGAACTTCCAGCGGCGCTGCGAATTACCCGAAATTGTCAACGCAGTCAGTCTTAAACGTTACTATGCGCGCTTAGAAACTGTGGAACTTGATTTCGGACTTTGTCAAAATATTTTGCATGCTTTTTTGCTTGCATATCCTGTTTGCAACATCAGCACGATGCTTTTCTAGAGGCAGACATTGCTACGCGTGCGCAGTTCTTTTAATTTGACCGTCCTTGACCCAGAAAAACTGTTATCACCACTCGACGCAGACCATGCCAGAATGTTGCGAAATTTTGCCATTGTCTCGGCTTGTTCTGATGCAATTATGCGCAGGACACAAGTAAATTATTTTACGCTAGAGCTAGTGAGAGCACCATCGATAACGCTGGAAGGTTGCGTAAGGCATCTTTAAAACCTGTGCATTTTACATACAAGGAGGTAACCACATTACCGGCAGCCGACGATTGTGATTTCCGCTATCGGTTTGCAACGGGCATTGCTTTTCCAGGTTTGCCCAATAACGAATATCACCTTTACAAGTGTTACTGCCGCCTTAGTCACTGTCACTACGACGCAACAACATTAATAATAATGGACATAGCGTATGGGGCATCAACAAAATGAAGGTGAAGGAATTACGTCGCTATATACTTGAGCGACACGAGACAGCTCAAGTTGAAGTATGCCGGTCGTATAGACGATGACGCATGGAGGGGTCGTGAGGAAGTGTTTCCTGATAATTACACAACAGCAGCGAACAAGCACATCTATGGTGACTTGGGATGGCGACGTGCGCTGTGGATGCCGGAAAAATTGTCAGAGTTCTTTCGTCATGGACAGAAATAAAGCCAGACACGGCATTATTACGTTCGTTAGGCAAGGACCAAGATGAGCTGTCATCACTGATGCGTGCGCCAATGTCAACAAGTGCGTAATCGTAAAACCCAACATCAAGTACGACCTAATTTTCTGTTGTCGGTAGCAAGGGGATTGGCGTTGGGTGCGTTTGATATGGAAGCTCACGAACCACCATCCTCCCTTTCAGCTGCGTAATTTTGTTTTCCAGTTGAAGGTTGATCGACATGGCCGGGTAGATTATTCATGGGGTTGAAGCAGTGGTGACTTCAAGGTGATGATGAGTGGCTTCACCGTATAAATGCAGAATCGTGGTTTTATAGAGCGCAGATGCCGAAAGCAGCAGTAGCTGCTGTTGATCTGGCTGGCCGCAGCACTGTGGTTTTGTAATAGCACCGAGGAACACTTAATATTATAGCTTGTTATGTTACCTTTACGGCGGCAACTGAAACGTTTGCCGAGGTACTGCCGCTCTTCAGTGTTTCGTGGTGACGGTGGTTGCGATGTTGGAGTAGGCGGGTCTACCCTGGCCTACATGGGCGGCAGTTGTTCCGCCTGAGCATCTTCTGAAATGTAGGGACATGTTGAGCAGCCCAGTCTCTCGCAGAAAGACCACGAAAATTTGTTGCACGCTCCTTCTCGTTGCCGCCAGCCCTTCAGGAAAGTTTACATCTTCAAAAGAACCGTGGCTATGACAACCCGTTTCTAAGTTGCAGACTATTGCTGCCCTTTCATTGTCGAACTGCAGGCAAAGCCAAATAGACTTTTCAGTGTCACCGACGTCACCACAGAAGGCACAAAACGAGGAAGTACATCGCCCAGTTTTTAATGACCAAGCCGGGCTGTATGCGCAGTGGATTTTTTCGCGGTACAACAGGGTCGCTTCTTTCCGAGAATGTCCGAAGATTACACATGCTTGATGTGAAAGCTTGTGGATCGCGCTGAAGTGATTGCGTATTACATCTTTGTTATTCTGGCAAGCCTTAGGACCATGGCGCAAATGGAAGCATTTACAGGGCGCACCAGCATTTCGCGTGGGTTTGTTGTCCTAAAAAGGAAAGCGTTTAGACTGTGAAACCCGAACTTCCTAATTCCGAATTCACGATGCACTAACGAAGAGAAATTTAAGACACAGCAAAGTCATGGAGGTCAATGTTGAGGAGTTGCAGAAGTTATTGCTTTAGCACAATAATTCTGTTATATTGCATTGGCACATTCATGGCGTAGCTGACAGTTCTTCGAAGTGCCTCCAACCTACCCCTGATAAATAAAACAACAAAGTAGCAAACAAAAACTAAAGGCTTGTTCGCTAATAAATCCTCGCGCGTATTCTCCATGGCAGTACTCTGGTGTGTCCGTCAAAATGGTTTAGATGCCACCAAGAAGTATCAGGCTGGCGCATGGTTACCAAAGAGGGCTTATTACAAATCTAAATTGCAGCGTTTTGAATGTCATCAAGTTGTAACGATTTTTATATCTTGCAGTAAGAAGATCTCGTTTGCTTACGATGAGACCAAAGGGCACGATGTGGTAAGAGGTAAGAGCATTCGTCTGCGGAACATAAGTGACAAAGTATTTTGCCGTAATAGGGAAAACATTATGTGGGGTAAAGAATATTTAGCAAATGTTGCATAGAAACTATGTAATTAGGAGACATATCAAGAATGTTTTGCCATAAACATAATTCATAATATGAATAGGATGTGATCCGAGTTTGGAAGGCGATTCATTGAAGAATAAAACATGTTTGTAAGTTATTAACTCAAGCAATGCCCGAAAATAGTTGTAAGGTTGCACCGCGCGAGGACACCTCTGGGAATAAGGAGAGCTATGGTGACGGGATGGTGACGTGTGTTACGCATGCCTCTATAGAGCAAGATCTGTTCCGCGGCTGAGAGAAATAAAACCATACATGATCAAATTATGTAGTTTCCTAAGGTGGCCACAAAGCTGAGCTGCCATCACAGATGGGCGCCCCAAAGTCGACAAGTACGAAACCGTTAAGATCAACAAGTACAATAAAATTTGCTGGTGTCCGTCGTATGGTGGTGTTGTTGGACCTACTTCCCTGGCTTCCGTCTATGCGCGCTCTTGCCTTACATTTACGAAACGGTTAGCTAACGCCCACAATGTGCTAATGGAAATGCTTTCTATGAAGTAGATTTTGTCGACGAATTGGGTCCAGCAAATGGAAAACGGCGTCTCAAATACTACCGAAATTTGTCGACATTATTTCGATGCGGATAAGGGCACAATTTTTCTGGTTTAGAAATTTATTCTTGCTATTTCCCATAAATACTACAGTACGTGTGATAAACGTTATATGCACAGAAGTTCAACAACTAGGACTAAGAAAGACAGAGAAGCGCTGGTGTCTGCCCTTACATTTGCTTACGGATCCGAACACGCAGCTATTATTTGCAAAATATGAAAGTCAGAGTGGCCTAACCAGGGTCGTTTAGTGCGACTGACAAACCCCACTACTGACCACACACCGCCTCAGTACAATGAACTGCTTCCTAAACGAGTGGAAACCCCAAGACATTGTGAACGTTTGTCGCAGTCTGGCAAAGTCCCAACTAGGCACACACAGGACCTGTGCCTGTTTATTTAGAAATAAAGGACTTTCCATCCATTCTAGTCCCCGTCCTTTCAGTGATGTGCCGTTACCGTTTATCACAAATTGTGGAGCATGTATGGAGCATGTATGTAGGAGCATAGGAGCAATATAGGAGCATGTATGTTGCGTTTCAGGTAGCGTGGGACATAGCTGCGTCTACGTATACCGCTAGTGAATTGTCTATGGCAGTGACGGCGTCCTCCTGAGCCACTTGTCGGTTGGATTGTCGCCGACGAGTCAGCGGTCGGTTATCGCTGGCCTGTACCTTGAGCCATGGTGGAATTTCTGTAAATGGTGTGACATGCTGTGGCAGCATTGAATTATAGCAGTGAGCTAGAGCCGCCGCCACGGGAACAGCTTGACTCTTAAGGTGGCGAGCGATTCGACGCTGGTGTACGATTTCGTCGATGGTGTTGAGCTGCGCTTCCACCTGAAGGGTCACGATAGGTGTTATCCGAAGAAGGAATGTGATTGGCCTCATGGCATCTCGGTTGCAGGTTTCGAGTAAGTCCCAATCTCTCAATGTTAGGCGTTGAAACTGAGCTTGATAAACAAGCCGAGGTTGCAAGATCGACCGCACTAAAACACGGACCATTCGAGAACAAGCACCGCTAGTCTTTTAAGATATGCGACGAATGAGATTGAGGGTATTAGCACTCTTTCGACGAGCACAGCGAACCCACGCACTCGCAGAGCCAGACACGTCCAGTTCGACTCCGAGCACACGGGTTGTGGAGACAGTGGTCAGGGATTGGCCATTTAGGCTCAAACAAATCGGCGTCTGCAGGAGGCGACGGCGACCTCGTCTGTTGGTGATAGACATGAATGCATTCTTCGTGGCAGATAGTGTCAGTCCTATGCGCGCACACCAGTCTGAGGTCTTGTCCAGAGCACTCAGGAGTGCATCCTGCTGGTGGTGCAGGTCTGGATGCAGTATCCACACAGTCAAGTCGTCCGCATACAGGAGGAAGAAGGCATCTGGAATGCGTGCTAGTTGCCATTCAAGGGGCAATAGGGCAATATTAAACAGTATAGGAGCCAGCAACGAGCCCTGCGGTACACCCTGCTTTGTTACAAAGTGTCCGGTTCTTTCCTTACCGATTCAGTTGCAGAAGGTACGGTGTGCCAGAAAAGACACCACAAAGTCGCAGACACGAGGTGGAAGTTGAAGCCATTGCAGTATGCGAATGATCGCAGAGTGGCTGACGTTGTCGTAGGCCTTATGAACGTCCATGGCCAGAAGGGTTCGAATGCTGCTTAATATTCCTCCCGCGAGCACCATTGACGTCAAATGGTCTAGGCCGTCTTCCGTACCAAAATGAGGTCGAAAACCAACCTGGGCCGGATGGTACGAGGCGTGCTTTTCCAACCACAAGGAGATGCGCGACGCCAACATGCATTCAAGAAGCTTGCAAAACGTACACGTTAGAGCGATCGGCCGAAGGTTTATATCTACCCAGGAACGACGAGAACAGTGGTAATTTTAACGCCAGAGCGTTAAGAAAAAAAGTCACAGTTTCACCGCAAGGGTGAAGCAATGAATGCGATAGCAAAAAATTGTAATGTTATACGAAGTGAGGCTGGCAGCTAACTCTTTTTAGGATCCGATCTCACGCAACTCTAGAAAACGCTTGTTTAAGAAAATTCTCTTCGCGTTGAAAGCGCAGCACGTAGAAGGGTACGCCGGCCCGGCCGCCGAGAAGGGGAGATGAGAAGGGGGAGATAAAGCACGCGCCCGCGCCCGCGCTCGTAAAATCGAACGTCTCCCCCCCCCCCCCCCCGCCCGCTGTCGGCCGCCGAGAAGGGGAGATAACGCGCGCGCCCCCGCTCGTAAAATCGAAGGTCGCTCGAGGGACCCCCCCCCCCTCGCGTCTTTTCACGCTCACGAACGACGGGCGGGCCCGGTTATATATATACATATACATATACGGCAAATGACGCCGACGCCGACAACCAGCCGCGAGTGTCCATATAATTGCTATCGCAATAAAAATTACACCATCTACCGCTAAAGGGAACCATGTGTAGATGTGAAGCAGCGGGCGCTAACGCTTACAATGGCGGCGGCGTTGACGCTGGCGCTCATCGCAGCGTTGCGCAGGAGAGAAAACTGGGGAGGTGCAAAGCACGCAGTGATGGAGCGGTGTTTCCTACTGGAACATTCCAATCGCTGCTAATGGGCAATGAGAGACAGAAGACTCCAACTGGACAGAGACCCGCAGTCCGCTTTTAGTTAACGCTCACGCTGCGAATTTTTATTGTTCAACAACGCACAGGAGAAATCTCCCACCGGCACCACCTTGGAGGTCAAGATCCATTGCCATATATACGGGGTGGCCAGTGAACGGTTGTGCAGCGCGAGTAGTCGGTTTTTTCAACCAAGAAACTCGCTAGCAGACGCTGCCTGCGTCGGCGTCGCGAGGCGAGAGGGGGGGGGGGACGCGCATGCGCAGTGGGAGTGTGGGCGCCGCGGGCAGGGATGCCTAGAGGAGGGAGGGGGGAGCGTAGGAGAGAGAGGGGGGGACGCGCATGCGCAGTGGGAGTGTGGACGCCGCGGGCAGGGATGCCTAGAGGAGAGAGGGGGGAGCGTAGGAGGGGAGAAAGGAGGGGAGGCGCATTCGCAGTGAGGATGTGGTTGCCGCGGGGAGGGATGCCTAGAGGAGAGAGAGAGGAGGAGAGGAGGTTTCTTCTTCTTATTTTTTTTTTTGAAAGGGTTTGCGCATGCGCAGTAGGGGTGGTCACGCCGCACACCACCACCACCACCACCACCACCGGATTAAGATTCGCCATAAGATGCTTCACATCTAAAAGCTGACATCGGGAGCGGTGAGCCGACGAATGCAAATAATAAGTGCCAGGGTCCCAGCAGGAATCGAATCCCAGCATTCTGCGTGGCAATCAAGTATTCTAGCTCAGAGCCACGCCAGGCTTTGGAACTGCTTTTCTATTAGACCCTAACGTTCGTGAAACGTTAATAGTGGTTGTTGTGCTGTCTATCCAATTTTATAAACATTACATGTGTACTCCTATGATACAGTCTTGACGTCGGGTTAAAGTCAAGTGTAGTTAAGCGCCATCCACTGAAGTTGATTTATGTAGCAGTGTCCAGGCCTACCTTCCTCGCGAGCACAAACGCTACATATCAGCTTACCGCTTATGGTGTTGCTAATACCCATGTTGATGTTGGCATCGTTAAGCAACTGTAAGCAACTGGTTATATAAAACATATGCGACTGTTCAACTGATGTCTGTGCGTACAGCATTGGTACATATCTTTAGTGTCATTTTGTAACGTCTCGCTCAATCAAAAAATTCAGCACAGTCACCTTCCCGCCGCATACTTCGCAGAACATCGATTGCCAAGGTACGTGGGATCTGCCGAATTTTTCATTTTAATCGCGATAACAAATATATGGACACATATATTTGTTATCGGGTTAACGTCAATTGTAGTTAAGCGCCATCCACTGAAGTTGATTTACGTAGCAGTGTCCAGGCCTACCTTCCTCGCGAGCACAAACGCTACATATAAGCTTACCGCTTATGGTGTTGCTAATACCCATGTTGCTGTTGGCATCGTTAAGCAACTGTAAGCAACTGGTTATATAAAACATATGCGACTGTTCAACTTATGTCTGTGCGTACAGCACTGGTACATATCTTTAGTGTCATTTTGTAACGTTTCGCTCAATCAAAAAAATTCAGCACAGTCACCTTGCCGCCGCATACTTCGCAGAACATCGATTGCCAAGGTACGTGGGATCTGCCGAATTTTTCGTTTTAATCGCGATAACAAATATATGAACACATCCGACGTGTTTTTTCGCAGCCGTTTGCGCCGCAGTGATGTTCCCCATAAAGTCCAAAGAAATAACATCACCCTAATCATCGAATCTTCTATGCGGGAGGAAAAGTGTGCGAGTACAGTCGACGAATGCGGCCCAATGCGAGCGGTGGGGAGGAGGGCGGAATGGCCATCTATCTGAAAGTACCGTAAAGCTTCAAATGTTTCTCAAATTGTGAGAGGTACGCCGTTAAATCATCCAGACAATGTCCCTCCGCTGTTTTTGACGGACGTCAAAGGTGTCAGCCCTTTCGTCAGGCCTTAATTATTCCTCCTCATTTTCTGCAAAGTTTTCATTACGCGTAAGTATTCTGTAGACCCCCTGGACGGCTCATGATGAGCGTCCCTCCTCGTAAGCTCGTGTAGCGGCGGCGAAACAACCGGCAGCGTCATCGCCGTCGTCTCGTCGCTAGCGCTCGGCGTCTCGGGCGCATTCTTTCTCGCTGCTGTCAGCATATCTACTCGCAAGCTCCACTTGGCACCGGCGAAAGAATTGCAAACGTTGTCGTCATCGCAGACGTCTCGGGCGCACTGCGGCTTCTCGACTAACATGAAGACGTCGAGGCGAAAAAGTAACTACCGCAAATGAGCACGTGATTCGCCAAGATAGGGGAGGGATGAAAAGCTGACGTTGCCACTCCTCTCTCGAGTTCAAATGCTTCTCATAAATTCATGTTGTGCGAACGTGGGCGTATATACCGGTGGTTATGACACTCGTCTTCGGACCGCGAGGTCTCGGGCTGAAATCCCATCTGGCCAAGAAAACATATGGCTTTTTTTTCTTTATTACCGCTCCCCCAATCAGTTCGACGTCTTCTCTGTGGTAGATCACGTGACCTTTTTTCTCTCCCCTCTTGATAAGGCTCCTTCTCTCCCGCTGGTCACTCCACCCTTTTAGCGAGCACTGACGATACCGGCACATGTTCCGCAAAGAGTGGTTCGCTGCAAAATTGATCAAGAAGTGAACGCTGCATTGCATAATATGCGAATATTGACACATCACACGAACCTTATTAAGACTTTGCAGAAGAGCAATTCTAGCGCCGGCCATTTCACTAAGAGACTGTATTGCCTTTGATTAGAAAAGCCTATGATCGCTTGGGTCTGAATTCTTATGAGAGGGCAGCTGGATGAATTGCCGGCCCGCTTAATAACGCCATCCCTGGTTTCTTGAGGAACAATCTCTGCGTAGAAGCAACGAAATCGGTCCGTAAATGTTGCGTTACTTCTTCATTATTACGAATTATGGCGGTGCTGTCGTCGGTTACTAGGAGTTATTCTACCCTGCCAGCCATTTATGTCGAAGATATTAGCATTAAATAAAGTACAGCCTGGAGCTCGCCTGTCACAAAAAATAAATATTCGTCACAAAAAATAAATATTAAGGAGTTACACATCTAATTCTTTTATGTTATCATGCCTTCTTACAAATTTCTCCTTTAAGGACTCGCGTACACTGGTGCCGCCTGTACAAGCAGTGGTGGTCTTATAGTACATGTTAATCCAGAGGACGCAGTGGACAGTGTGACGGCAATCACTCACGAAATAATGCACCTGTAAGTAAACTTTAATTTTGCATGATGTTTTCCTTTGCCGAATAATATATCAGTGAACAGGAAAATTGCTTGGTGTACGCGGTAGCTTTACAAAGTGTAATATTTGGCATGGAAATTTCTACAATGATGTGTCCGATGCTATTAGTGAAAAAGTGAATGATCAGTCTTTAGTAGGGTAACTGCTTTGCGAAGGTGCCCTTAATGTAACACCACGTGTGAAGTTTTTCAAATGTGAATGCTCGCACTGTTGTCGCATATCTTGTATACCGCATTGTGATCTACTTTGGTATTTCATCTTTGTTTTGAGCAGTGTGGAAGTTTAGATTTAGGTAAACAATTTGTGTGTCTTTGTTTTGCAGCTTCCTTACCTGTTATGCTGCTAATTCAGTATTTGCTGCACATTTGTATCCGCTATCCTCACTTGAAGGAATCCGTAATGGTGTTTTGTCTGTTTTACGCAGAATACGCGAAAGTAAAGAGGAATGTTTTCGAGAAACAAAGAATACTGTAATCCCTGCTTGAAGGTGCCACAATGCGCGACCGACACCATGAGAGACAAGAACGCCTAATATTCTTTCACCACAAGGATGTCGCTGACGGTGCAGGAACTTCGAAGAGCTAGCTGGTGTTTTGAAGAATACAGGCCCCACAGCTTCGCTGCATGAGGGGGGAGTATCCTCGGCATAACTGCTAGAATATTCACCATCGACCGGTATTCACTACAATAGATGTAATAGATAAGCAGATCTGTTGCATTTACGGTTTCGGTGGTACCTTTATCCTTAGATAAGAGCAGCTTGTCTAATAAGATGGTCCAGCAAGTGCGGGACGTGTCTGATGGTTCGGCCCATATGTGCACAAACGAGCCCACTTTTTCGCAACGTTCGTTTTCTGCAGCAGTACATCGTTAGTACACATACAAGATATGAAACTCGACCACAAGCCGTATGTCTCATGAGCATCTGTACGATTTCTTCAAAAGCTTCAGTCTATAGCTGAAACATCTACAACCTCTTATGATAGCAGCACTGCCACCAAGCCTCCACGGCGTCTTGCTTGCTTGCTTGACAGCAACACAGCTACGCAGTCAGCGTAGTGCAGTAGTTTTGTTCTTAAGTATACCTTCTGCTATGTTTCTTCTATGTTAAAAATGACCGGAGTATTGGAGGAAGCACCACTCTACGTATTTGTCAATAAAATGCAATTCAAAGTTTCTTGTAGGCAACAAATAGGCGAGTGATTAGCATTTCTATATTACTTTTACAGTGTAAGTTGCTTCGGTGTGGTGGTTTAAGCAATGTCTTCAGCATATATCTTCACCATAGTTTTATGCAAGTAGAAATAAGTCGAATCGATTATGCCTGAACCAAAAGTAGAAATCACACAATTTGCAGCCAGCAATGATTCCCACAAACTGTAAATCGTTATACTCTGAGTGGAGGCCATGAGCAGGTATTATTGCAATCGCCCATGAGGGGACACTGCTCAGCGACGTATGATGGGTAGCCAGTGCTACAACGAATACAGAAGGAGCGAGATCAAGGCAGGACATGCGCTATTCTTTCTTTCCTGCTTCAAAGACTACATTCTTGAAAGATGCAGGGGGGGGGAGAGCAGTGCTCGGGTCTCGTCTGTTTGTGAGAGCACTCCTTACTCCCCCTCCTCCTACCTTTCTTCTCCATTAAGGAGTACTGACAAAATTTTGAAGGCGAGGTAAATTGTCACTTGTGGGATACATGTTTGTGGACATACACGTACCGTCTACGACAGGTGTCGGCAACCTTTTGAGGCGGCGGGCCAAATTGCAAGAAGCCTACATAGCCGGGGGTCACATGGTAGAGAGGGTGGTGTGCTTTGCATGCAAAGAGACAAATTCGTTGAATTGATAATATTGACTTACAAAACTGGAATAGAAATCATGTTTATTTTTAGCACGCATGTCACAAGGTTGGTAGTGATCAACATAAACTGGAAGCGAAAACACTTCAAGGACTCTTGAGCTTCGCTTCCAAGCGTAGAACGTGATACCATAATCCGTTACATGCACATCGCCTACTCATTTGCTAGCAGGGCTTCGGTTATCGATGCACGCCTTAACCGTGCCGTAAGGAAACGAGCGACTGTGCGCATAACATTGGACGTTTCAAACTATCCTAGAGTGCCTACCGCATGTACAGTTGTTAAGTGCCAATCATACCATAATTATCGCTCTTGCGAAGCAGTGAAGGGCCAACTACGCGTCCGTAAGGCAACGCGCGAATCTACGCATTTGCTCGCCTTTTCGATCCTTTTGCAGCTGTTCGCCATGGTGGAGCAGTGGTTATGGTGTTCGGCTGCTGACCCGAAGGTGGCGGGTTGGATCCCGGCCGCGTCGGTCACATTTCGATGGACGCGAAATGCTAGACGCCTGTGTACTGTGCGATGTCAGTGCACGTTAAAAAACACCAGATGGTCGAAATTTCCGGAGCCCTCCACTACAGCGCCTCTCATAATGATATCGTGGTTTTGGGACGTGAAAGCCCAGATATTACTAAATGCGAAGCGTTTCTTTGCGTACTGCAGGCACTTTTACCGTCTCTATCTATCTATCTATCTATCTATCTATCTATCTATCTATCTATCTATCTATCTATCTATCTATCTATCTATCTATCTATCTATCTATCTATCTATCTATCTATCTATCTATCTATCTATCTATCTATCTATCTATGGAGGAAGACGAAGTGCTTCTCTTGGGAAACACATCTTGCCCGTCTCTGCCGTTTTCTGGTCTACACACTGCCATTGTGGGGTCTGCCGCCCCTACATCACGGTGATGGATGTGCAACATGAAGAAGTTCCGTCCGGTTCCGGTTCAACCGCAGGAATTGCCTCGAGGAAGCGTGGTAACACATCAAGCGAGAGCGAAGACACCGAGCTGTACTCCGCATCAGGCGACGAGTCTTCGGAAGACGGCTTTCAACCTGTGCTGTACCGCAAGGCCAAACGAAGAACCATGAACGCATCGTCGGAGTCAAGTAGAACCACTGTGAAAACTGTGGCTCAGCGGTTGCCCCATTCCATCCTGTTTGTGCCACAGAACGCTACCGATAACCTGCGTGTTCTCAACAGGCAAGCATTGTCCTTTTACCTTGAAAACACAGTGCCTAACGAGATTAAGGACATCAGGCTAAACACGAGAAAAAACATTTTGGCAATCGATGTGATGAACCCGAGTGCGCTGAGCACACTGCAGCATGTCACGCAGCTGGGGAACATCAAAGTCCGGTCCATCATTCCAGCGGATGGCGCCACCGTATCAGAAGTCATTTATGACATCGACACGGAAATCGTCAATGAAGACCTTCCAGTGCTTATAAAACCGGCGAGTGAAAACAACGTCATTGTCCATGTAGGTCGCCTAGGTAACACACGATGTGTGCGAGTAACGTTCAAGGGTGACTGTCTTCCCTCTTACGTGAAGGTTGGCCATTTCCGTCACCAAGTTCGTCCTTTTATACCAAGGCCTATGCAATGTTTCAACTGCCAGAAGATCAGGCCATGTTAAAGGCGTTTGCAGAAATTCCGCAGTGTGCCCCCGATGCGCCGAACCTCACTCAGAAGACAACTGTAGTGCAACTACGCTGAACTGCCCAAACTGCCATGGTGCTCACAGTGCTTCCTCCAAGGACTGTCCTCAGATTAAGAAAGAGATCTCTATTTTGAAACAGATGGTGAGAGACAGCTCAACTCACAAAGAGGCTGCGGAAAAAGTGAGGCGAAGACGACGTCGCCGTCGAAGGTCCTCACATAGGACAATGCCACAAGCAATGAGAAAGTCGAATCCTCAAGCAACACTGCCACGTGTTTTCAGCGTGGCAAACACCAACACTGATAGAGAGGAAACTGGTAGATCACTCTCAGCAAAGGAATGGCCACCACTTAAGGAAACGCGATCCGTAGAGAAGCCACATCAGAAGGAGCGTCAAGCACAAGTACAACAAGATGCTACAACGGCATCGCAGACAGATAACCAAGTGGTAGCGATTCTGCGGCCATTAGTGAACGCCATTCGCATGTTGCTGAGCAACATGAACACGACGTCAGCCAGAAGTGCCCTTCAAGTACTGGACGCGCTCAGTCCGGTGCTGGCAGCCCTCGAGTAGACCATGGCCCATCCACCGGTGTCTTTCAGGGATGAGGTCCGAAATGCAGCAATATTTCAGTGGAACGCCAGAGGACTGAGATCGCGTATTGCTGATTTTCGTCGGTTCGTCTTCGCCAATAAGTTTCCCGTAATCGTCATCTGTGAGCCGAATTTAACCAGTGCAATAAGACTTTCTGGATACGAGCCCTTTATGTCGTCTGCTATTACAGAAAGAAGCAAGGTTCTGGTGTTCATTCGCCGTGATCTCACTTACATCTTGCAGCCTGTACCACCTCATGATGATAATCAATATGTATGTGTAAGAGTGAAAAAGAAGGGACTTACCATTACTGTTGTGGGCGCATACCTATCTCCATCAAGTCGGTTTGATCATCAAAGATTACGAGACATTCTGTCACCAGCTCCTGATCCATGTGTTATTATCGGGGATTTCAACGCCCATCATACGCTATGGGGAAGCCCGAAGACCGACGTGAAAGGCCGAAATTTGGTGTCTTTCGCCTCCGATAACGACCTTCTGTTGTTGAATGATGGCAGTCCTACCTTTTTACGTGGCTCCACATACAGCAGCGCTCTCGACTTAGCCTTTGTGTCACGAAGCTTAGTGAGCCATGCTGGGTGGTTCACGGATATAGAAACACACGGGAGTGACCATATTCCAACATACGTTAAGATCAAAGGATTGTCACCTTCCAAGACAAGCAACACGACACGAAGAGTGGACTGGAAGAAATTTCAGTCTCGCATGGAAGATCTCTGTCAAGACCACTTATTAGACTTGGAAGAGGCAATCAAGAACACGGTACAGGACACTGTGTGTACCTTCACATGCTCCCCGAAATTCACGGACATGGACCTAGAGTTGGAGCGACTTCGCGCAATCCGGCGACGTGCTGAAAAAAGATATCGACGCACGAAGGCCATTGACGATTTACGGACGGCTAGACGTATGCAGAAGAAGATCCAGCGCCGGCTGGATAAGCTCGAATTCCAACGCTGGACTGCCTTCTGCGAGTCGCTCGACCCTCGTAAGCCTTTATCGCAGCTATGGAGGACGGTACGTGGTTTGCGGTCATCTCCCGTTCAGAGGTCGCCATTCAAGGCTTTAGCTCTTTACCAAAAGCGACCAGAGATTGATGTTGCAGAGGAATTCTGCGCCAGATTATCTGGACAACTTGCAGCACCCAACAGGTTACCATTTTCGAACAGCTGCGCACCAACACGCGATCCCCGCATGGACCTCCCCTTCTCCATCCAAGAACTCAAGGCAGCACTCGCTTCGTGCAAACGTTCGTCAGCACCGCGACCTGACGGAATCTCCTACAGAGCCCTGTGTCACCTGGGTGATCGCGCGAGAATCGCTCTGCTTGCGCTATACAGCGAATCTTGGCAGGAAGGTACAGTCCCCTCAAGTTGGAAAACCAGTCGTTTGGTACCTCTGTTGAAGCCTGGCAAGTCACCGCTGGAGCTCCCATCATACCGTCCGATCGCACTGGCTAGTTGCGTGGGAAAAGTGATGGAGAGAATGATCCTCGGACGCCTGGAGTGGTACATGGAGTACAACGACATTTACCCGGAGGCAAGGGCCGGTTTTCGACGTGGTCGATCATCAGTTGATAGCGTCATCGACCTAATCACCTACGTGGAGCACGAAAAAGGCCGTAAGCGTCTATGTGCCTTTTTGTTCCTCGACGTTAAAGGGGCCCATGACAACGTTACTCATGAAGCCGTCCTTTCGGCTCTGGAAGACGTCGGGGTGGGTGGTCGAATGTTTAAATGGATACGCAGCTATCTCTGCATGCGATCCTTTTTTGTGACCACGGAGGATGGGCACACCTCCCTACATTACAGTTATCGTGGCGTTCCCCAGGGTGGTGTGCTGAGCCCTGTGCTATTCAATCTTACGCTGATTGCTCTCCATGCACACCTGCCAAGCACTGTTTGCCTGTCAACATACGCAGACGATATCTGCGTCTGGGCATCTGCAGTAACTCGCCTGCAGTTACGAGCGAGAATCAAGAGAGCTGCCACTCAAACTGCTCTGTACCTCCGTGATCGAGGGCTGGAAATTTCTACCGGAAAGTGCGCTCTTCTGGCATTTACGCGCAAGCCCATGACAAACTACAGTGTATCAATCAATGGTCAAAGTATACCGTATTGTAGATCACACAGGTTTCTGGGCGTCATAATAGACAGAGACATATCATGGAGTCCTCACGTCTCGTACCTCAAAAAGCGGTTGACGGGCATTTGTCATCTCTTCAAGTTTTTAGCTGGAAAGAATTGGGGAATGTCGCCCAGTGCCATGTTACAACTATACAGGGTGTTTTTTCTTGGTTTCCTGCGCTACAGTTTGCCTGCGTTAACTAACGTAAACAAGACAAGTCGACGAATGCTACAAAGTGTTCAAGCCCAGACCCTCTGAATTTGTTTAGGCCTGCCTAAGAGTGCCTCAACAGTGGCGACAATAGCCATCGCCAAGGACCACCTCGTAAGGACTCATATTGAGGTTGAAGCGCTGAGGACGCACATAAGGCATCTTGCCCGGACTCCGCACCACCACCTAGCCTCTCTACCAGCGGAGCGACCACGCGCCTCCTTTTGCCGAACAGTGATCGCACATGGCGAGGCTCTACCAACTGGCTTCACGCCTGCAGCGAGACCCTCGGTTCCTCCATGGTGCCTCAAACAGCCAATCGTCAACCTGACAATACCAGGCGTCCGGAAGAAACAAGATCTGTCAGCACCAGCTCTTAAACAGCTCGCGTTATTTCTGTTGTACGAGAAATATCAAGACTCCACTCACATCTACACCGACGGCTCCGTTCTACCGAGCAGCTCAACAGCGGCGGTCGTGGTTCCAACGATCGCCACAACTATCAAGTTCAGGACGGCTCACCCGACAACTTCGACGGCAGCAGAGCTCCCAGCGCTTCGCGCCGCGCTGCTTTTCATTAATGACCATATGAGAAAAAGGTGGACGATTTTCTGCGACTCCAAGGCGGCACTGCAATCTCTACTGTCGCCTTTACGCCGCGGTCCACACGAGCAGTTGACATTTGAGACTGCAGAGATGTTACACCATCTAACCGAGAAGGGACACCACATTGCATTTCAGTGGCTACCTAGTCACTGTGGCATCATCGGTAATGAACGGGCCGATCAAGCTGCCCGCTCAGCCCATACAGAGGACCCCGACCTGTCGATACCTCTTTCGAGGACAGACGCTGCTCGGAAGCTCCGCATGCTCGCTCGCCATTGCACCACATCAAATTGGAATGAGCCACATTTCATGCATGCACGATTGTACTCCCTCGATCCCACGTTAAGCCTTAGAATTCCACCAAAGCTTCGTCGAGGTGACGCTACCGTCCTGTGTAGATTATGGCTCGGCGTTGCGTTTACCCAGGCGTATGCGTTCCGTATAGGCATGGCCGACACCGCCACCTGTGAACATTGCGGCGACGAAGAAACAATTCGACATGTTCTGTGTGACTGTCCGGAATATGCCACACAGAGACAAGCTCTTTGTCAGGCCTTCAACAAGATCGACGACCAGCCCCTATCTGAAGAAAGACTATTACGTCATCGTTCAGACCTAACATCGCAGACGAAGGCCTTACAAGCACTAATAGGCTTCCTGCGATCTACTGGCCTATCAGAACGACTCTAAGCGGAACGTTCTCGTGTTTGTGTGTGCGGCTGCGTTTTTTTTTCTTTTTTTTTTCTCTCTCTCTCTTTCAACCCCCTATTCCCCAACCCCCGTGCAGGGTAGCATACCAGATACTACCTTCTGGTTAACCTCCCTGCCTTCCTCTTCTCTTTATCTCTCTATCTATCTATCTATCTATCTATCTATCTATCTATCTATCTATCTATCTATCTATCTATCTATCTATCTATCTATCTATCTATCTAGCCGCCTACGACTGGGTGCTCCTGCGATCACCCCCTTAACTTGAAGTAAACCAATATTAGTATGGGAGGGTATGACGGTTTGACAGATATGATTGGTCACCACATGATTAATGTGACAATCCCGTTGCGTACGACGTCAAACCCTTTCCGCCAGACACCCAGGAACGGCGAGACAGACATTGGTAATGTTAACGCGAGACCGTTAAGAAAAAAGTGACATCGGCAGCATTGACCCGACGAATGCAAAAAAATAAATTTCAGGGTCCCAGCATCAATCGAACCCCCAGTATTATGCGTGGCAATCAAGTATTTTCGCACAGAGCCACGCCAGGCCTCGGAACTGCTTTTCAAATAGACCCTAATGGTCGTGAAACGTCAGTTGTGGTTGCAGCGCTGGCTATCCAATTTGATAAATGGTACATATGTACTCCGTTGATGCAGCCGTCACGTTGGGATGACGTCAATTTTAAGCGCCATCCACTGAAGTTGATTTATGTAGGAGCGTTCAGGGCTCCCATTCTCGCGAGTACAAGCGCTACATATCTGCTAACCGCTTCTGGTGCTGCCAATACCCATGTTGCTGGTGGCACCGTTACTCAACTGCAAACAACTGGTTCCATAAAACATATGCGACTGTTCAACATGCGTCTTTGCGTACAAACTTTGTAAATATCTTTAGCGTCATTTCATAAGGTTTTGCTCAATAAAAAAAATTACAACACAGTCACCGTCCCTCCACTTGCTTCGCATAACATCGATTCCCAAGGTACATGGGATCTGCCGAATTTTTATTATTATTATTTTGCAGCTGATGGTGGTTAAATATGTCTTAGTGCTTTGCAATGGGCGTGTCTTTAAAACACCTCCTCGTTACGTAGTTCACATGCTTTGACGTCTGGCGCTTCTACCACGCAATGGTAGGCTTCAGCCACGCAGTATTACATTCGGTAAGGAGACTCCTTTTACTACATGACAGTTACAAGCAATAATGTTGCTCTCTGGTAGAACACCTTTTGCCCACGCAGACTGCATGGGTTTGACTCGCACTCTAACTGACAATTTTTATTATTTATTTTCATCATCATCATCAGCCTGACTGCGGCCACTGCAAGGCAAAGGTCTCTCGCATGCTCCGCCAATCCTCCCGGTCCTGTGGTTGGTGCTGCCACGTTTTACCTGCAAACTTCTTAATCTCATCTGCCCACCTAACTTTTTGTCTCCCCCTCGCGCGTTTGCCTTCTCTTGGAATCCAGTCAATTACCCGTAATGACCCGCAGTTATCCTGCTTAAGCGCTACGTGCCCTGCCCATGTCCATTTCTTCTTGATTTCAACTATGATAACTTCAACCCCCGTTTGTTCCCTGACCCAATCAGCTCCCTTCCTGTTTCTCAAGGTCATACCTACCATTTTTTCTTTCCATCGCTCGCTGCGTCATCCTCTATTTAATTTCAACCCTCTTTGTAAGCTCCAGGTTTCTGCTCCGCAGGTAAGAACCTCCGTAGGTAAGTATTCAATAGACTTGCATCTTTGTAAATTTTTTGGTCAAGGACAAGATGCTGATTTGGTTCACAACCAAGATGCGTTCACAACCAACGACGTCGAAACCGACGCTGACACCAGAATTTCTGCGAAAGGAGTTCTTTAACGCTACCGCGTTAGTAAAAGACTCTTGCAATGCGACTTCTCGTGCTGAACATTCGTAGCCATTCAGCAAATATGTTTCACGTCGATGTTGCGCGCCGATAGATGCAGACAGTCGTGATGGTGTTCATTGCTTAGTCGGCAGGTGCTCATCCGATAGTTGGAGTGTGTGTGTGTGGGGGGGGGGGGGGGGGGGGTTCTGACGTCGTGGCGGAGGCCGCATAATACTACCCTGCTGACCGCAGGTTGATAACCACTGATGTACGAAATAACAGATAATATAGCCTAGAACGTATTTAACATATATAGTAAGGTGCGCGTGGCCCTACTGCACGCTAAACATGCCTTTTTTTTCGTGAAACAACCCAACCACCCCCCTGCGTCACGAGTTTTGGGTTGACTGCCATGATCCTTGCGAGCGCTCTCTAGCGGAGCATTTAAACGGATAAATGGGGCAGACGTGCACAGGAGGGCAGAAGCTGATGTCCTAGCCTCGACAGTGCTTTTTTGGGCGCTCACACATATTTACAACGCCTGAGAGGGGATTATAGCAACACCCAGGAAACCTTCGCTGAAAAGAGTTGTCAGTGTCGTGCTTTTATGTGCACGCGGTTTTGTGTGTTCACGTAGCTGGCTATGTTTACACGAAAAGCCAGCTTTCCCTTCCTCCATGCGAAAACCCCTCTGGGTCCCGCCTCACAGCGCCCTGTCGAACCGAATCTTCGATTGAGCGCTATAAAATCGTCTCCAAATAATTACCCATTGCGCGCTAGAGCAAACGAGTTTTCCAGCCACGATAAGTGGGTCGTTAGCTAGCTAGTGCAACATAAAAAATAAGATGCAACGTTTTTTGCGTCATTGCTCCTTTACTCAGCCTCCCTCCTCCCCCCTACGGCGCTATGAGCGTCCAAGAAGGGCTGTTTATGGCTATGCACCTCTCACTTCCTCTCGCAATGTTTCGGAGGAGGTGGTGGTGCGAGAGTGTAATGTACGACTGCAAGTGGGGATGGTAGTAAAGGAAAGGGTTGCTGTAATGACTTTAGTAACGCTTCATTGGGCAAAGGATCCTCTATTTTCATTTTGCTGTGCTATCTCCATGCCATATATCTCTTGACCGTCTGTTTTGTGCTCGCCAGCTATGGGTGAGGTGGGTTTTAGCGAACCTCACCAGCCTCCCAAATCAGTTACTGCAAGCTTTCCCTGAAAAGCAAACACCTACGTACATCTTCATGGCCATTCCAAGGAGCAAAAATGTTCGAAATCACCTTTCTCGGGCAAGAATACAGAAAACTGGAGAAAAGAGAAAACTTCAACCAAAATCACCAATTGTCCAATCATATCACCAATCGTCACCAGAGCGGCTGAAGGAAGAAAGGGAGAAAATAATTCGTGACCTCGGCACCAACGGCTACACAAAGACGTTTATTCGCAGAGCCCTCTGTAAGCGAAAAGACGGGGGAAACGTGACACAAGCGGCGCCGCAACGACGCCGCGTGTCGATTCCCATGCATCGCGGGCGCCAGCAAATCGTATGCTAAGAAAGGCAAGGGTTGACGTTGGCCACAAGCCATCCACCACAATCGGCAGTTTCATCCCTCGGGCATACCCGCATACCGCACCCTTGCTATACGGGTAGGCACCACACCTGTCTGGTGGAAAGGATTCCATGACGTACGTGACGGAATTTTCACGTTATTCATATCATGACCCGACAGGAATATTCTTCAAACCACCTTACACTCCCATAGCAATTTTTGTCTACCCCATGTTAAGGAGGCGATCACCAGAGCACCAAGACGTAGGCGGCTAGATAGATACGCAGATAGAAACGCTCAAAATACCTGGAGTGCGCTAAGAAATGCTTCGCATTTAAAATGCAGAAGTAATGAAAACATTTGAATCTTGAGAAATATCCGCCAAAGTTAGCGCTCATACAATTAGCTGCTGCAGCAGGACGAAAAGTACATGTAGATCTAAGCATCATGGAAAGAGTGAATTTTAAAAAAGGGAGATTACAGAACAATAAAGCTTTCGCTGTAGTACAGAACGTAAAAACAGTCAGTGATATCATATGTATAAATTACAGAGATGGAGAGAGATAGAGAGATGAATCAGAAAGACGAAAGTAAAATATTAGTCCTGGAAATTTATTACGGAAAACTCTCAGCGAGGTTGTAATAAAACAAGAAACTTCGATGTTCTTTTTTGCGGGCTTGCTGCGCGTGGTAAACTTCCTGATAAGCTGGCAAGTTTCCTATATATTCTATTCATATTTCCACTTCTTTACGACTTCTATTTCAGAGACGACGACGAAGTGTCTGCCTGGCGGAACGCTGTTCGAGTAGCTCTTGCCTTTTTTGCGCAATAATATGTGAACCTCGTGAAGCCTACCACTGCGTCCATCGGCGATGAACATGGACCAGTTTGGATATCTGCCAGGTCCTGCGGCGACCGCGGCGGCCGCGTCCAGGAAGCGGACGGGCCCTTACTGCGACAGCGAGGACACTGATGTCTACTCACTGACAGGCGAGAGGCCATCTGACGACGACTTCGAACTTGTGACGAGCCGAAAGCCGAAGAGACGTAACACCAGGGCCTCTTCGTCCCCCAACACACCGAATGAAGGAGCGCAGCGAAGGCCCGAGGCCAACACCATCATTTTCGTTCCTGTTGACTCCAACGGCAACACGAAGCGCCTCAACAGGCAATCTGTTTCGGCGCTCCTCGAGAGACTGGTGCCAGATGAAATAATCGACATCAGAGTGAACCCGCGTAAGAATGTCATGGCGATTGATGTTTCGCATGCTGCCGCACTGAACATACTACGCAACGTCACAGAGCTGGATGGAAACAACGTCCGCTCCTACATCCCGGCGGTCAACGTCGTCTTCGGCGTCATCTACGGCGCTGACAGTGCCATTCCCAGCTCCGACTTGAGTGGCCTAATCAAGCCAGCTAATGAAGCTAGCGTCATCACCAAGGTGGCTCGTATGGGTACCTCACGCTGTGTGAAAATAGATTTTAGAGGCAACTCTCTACCTTCGTACGTAAAGGTGGGGCACTTCCGACATCATGTAAGACCTTTTGTGCCAAAGCCACTGCAATGTCACAACTGCATGAAGCTCGGTCACGTGAGAAGCGTATGCGAAGACAAGCGAGTACGTTCTCGCTGCGCTGAAACGCATTCCGCAGACAGTTGCAAGGCCAATGTTCTCAAGTGTTCCAATTGTAATGGACCACACGAGGCTTCCTCAAGAGATTGCCGAAAAATGAAGCGAGAGATAGCTGCATTGAGGCAAATGGCGAGAGACCATTCATCGCATCGCGACGCCGCCGCAACCGTCAGAAAGCGGCGCCGTCGGCGCCGAAATACGTCAGAGAAATGCAATGCCTCTACATCCGCAGCGCCCATTCGACGCCCTGCTTCACCACCTCATCTGTCACCCGGACTCTACACGGCTGGCATGAAACAGAATGCAATGAAAGGCATGGTTGCTGTGGATACCACTTGGCCTACAGTGCCGAAGCCGCAGCCACACGGATCAGCGACGGCCGGTGCAAACCAGAACACCGTGGATGGCATGGACACTACTGACGCAGCTTGGCCTCCGTTGCCGAGGTCGCAGCGACATGCGGATTCACAGTGCACCTCGGCAATAGTGAACCCGGAATCTCCGACTGACAAGTTACCAGAAGAAGACAGATCAATCCTGATTGTTCTTCAATCACTGTTAGACACACTTCGAGTGTTCGTCGGCAGGCTGAAGTCACCGCATGCTGAGTCCGTACAACAGGTACTGGATGTTCTACGTCCAGTGCTTGCAGGCCTTCAGTAGGCACCAAGTCCCGACGATGTACAGTGAAACGTGATACGCCAGGAGTCCTGCGTTCGCTGCTATCGAACGCAGAAGTCTAGTTTAAGCTCACGTGTTTTTTGTATGTTCCTTTCTTTCTCTCTCTCTATCTTTTAATCCCTCATTCCCCTCACCTCAGTGTAGGATAGCAAACCGGACGCTCGTCTCGTTGACCTTCCTGCCTTTCCTTCCTCTTCCTCCTCCTCCCCCACTTATTTACGGATGCAGTAAAGGGAAATCTCAACTTCAAAGTGGGAATGTTTCTGTCAGACGAAAAGGAAGTAATGAATATCTAATCATCGCAATTTTCGCAATACTATTCCGCAGTAATTTTCTTGTTTTTCACTTGTCTATTTTTAGAGTAGGATCAGTGCACGATGGCACAGATGCTGTCAAGTATCTCCAAGGCAGCCCAGGGGCCCGGAAGTGTTCCGAAAACTCAAGCTATCTGATGGCAGAATATCCGCAAATGGGCTCAGAATCATTTCTAGAGTTGTCAGTCTGCACGCGTGATCAAGTGAAGGCATTTGTTTTGTAAGTTTGTTAATGTGCTTTTTTATGATATTTATTATAACATGAATGAGTGCAGTAGAAGTCTACCTGAATTTCCAGGGTTGTGAATATGTGTAGTGGCTTCGTTTGAGGGTGAGGTTCTGGGAATTACGACTTATTACGTGCAACTCATTCTCAATCTTATTAGGCATGTCGGAAACTATTTTCATGATCATTCCTTGCCAAAGTTCTTGCCACACGAAATAATTTCTTCACTTATATACAGGGTGGTTCCACTAACTAGGACCAGTTATAAAACAAAAGAAACGCTACGCGTGTCAAATGGGCACTGTATTGTCTTGAGCCTTATACAGCACTTGATAATATTTCTTCAAATGATGCTCATACGAATGAGAGCCCTATACTATACTACCAGAAGGAAGCAGCTGGTTAACAAAGCCATTTTGTTGGCAATTAAGCAATGAAACAGGAACGAGAATCACAAAATGGCTTTGCAAATGTAAGCTTTGGTTATGTATAAATATTACTTCGCCTAACTTATTTGGTTCTTCTCGATATTTATGCCATTCAATAAAATTTTACGTAATCGATTGCATGCGATGGATTAGACGCAGTCAATTACATTTAGGTTATTTCTTGCAATCAATTGGTTAATTTTTACTTGTTAACAGTGACCGTCAATTAGTTTTTCGGTAAGCAACTGCTTGCGAACCTTCAAACTGGTTTCAGGAGATGTCACTATAACTATTTAAGTTTCGCATGAGAAGTAGCATGCCCGGAGCCGCAGAAGTGTGCAGATTGAGGAGTGCGCACCATTTGTGTTTACTTTTTTCATCCTGGAAACAGGTCACGCGACCATATATTATGGGACCCGAATTCAGTATCTCGATTTGCTTTCACTTTTTCTTTTAGATCAATGACCCCTTACAGCCCTTCTTATAAAACTTCGCCGTCTGTGCCCCAGGTTTGCTAGATTAGTGAAAGCTCGCAACGTCGTGAAACAAAGTGAGGCCTAGAAGGCATACGTGGAATCCCTGACGCTTCATATACGCCCCTGCAGGATTCGAAAAAAAAAAGCCTCACAAGATAGGGCTTCGATGCGCTAAATTACTGTAGCTGCACTTTCTGTTTTATTCTTACGAGCACCTTCTGAATTTGGCTGAGGTTTAATAAGTCGACAGTCAGATGTCTCGTCAAAAGCGAAAATTGTCCGTCTGTGTCGGTAGTGTCAACACGAATGATGCAAAAAAAACTTCCCCATCTCCCGCTAAAGGGAACCATGTGTGATGCGAAGCAGCGGGGAGATGTTTAGCTTCAGCTGGAGAAACGTCGCCGCTCCCGTTTCGCTGCAGCGGCCCGGGCGCTCATCGCGGCGTTGCAGAGGAGAGAAAATGAGGCGCGAGCGCTCTGTCATTTTCATACCACGGAACTACCGTCGCGCCCCCCAGCGAAGTATGCAGCTGTCGCACCACCTGTCGTGCGCGCCGCTCCGTAGAGTCGAGGATTCCTAGAGGAGAGGACGGGGTGACCGTAGGAGAAGATAGAGAGGGGACGCGCATGCGGTGTGGGACGTGGGTGCCGCTCCGTAGAGTAGAGGATTCCCAGAGGAGAGAAAGGTGGGGAGCGTAGGAGAGGGGGGTTTGGGACGCGGGAAGGAGGGACGGACAAAGCCCGCGCAAGCACATGCAAGCAAGATCAAGGAATGTAGTCAACGGGACGCGGGCTTCGCTCCGTAGAGTAGATGATTCCTAGAGGAGTGAAAGGTGGGGGAGCGTAGGAAAGGGGGTGTAGGACGCGGGACGGACAAAGCCCCCGCAAACACATGCAAGCAAGATCAAGGTATGGAGTCAATGTGGGCGACAGACACCAACGGTAGAGCGCGTTATCCTTTGATTGCACCCACCACCTGCCTAGCCATTGCTAAGCAGCCACTCTGTGCTCTCTGCCATGATTCTCATTACTGTGATGGTGGTTGACGGCCTTGTACTACAGTGTCTGGTTCGCATAGTGGCTGCTTCCCTACTTCATGAAAGTGACCGGACGCCGGATGCGGGACGCCGGGCGGGGGACGCGGGAGGGACAGACACAGCACCGAGCATAAGATGCTCCGCATCTAAAATAATCGTATGCGATGACGGCGCCATAGGACATCATGAAGACGTCACGTGTCATCAAACATTGTGGCTTCGTTATGTAGACACTATTAGGCCACATAACATGACGTCACATCAAGACGTCGTCACATGGTATCGTCGCTTGGTCAAAAGTGAGCATATCACAGAGGCACTACAAATCCACGTGAAGTGCACAAAGATTATGATTCCTCCGATTCAGGAGGCAGCGCAAAACCAAGTTGGGTGCGGAAAGAAGACGGGTGGGATGAATACATTCGACTGAGAAGAACAAGTTCGTCTTTTAGTCGTCTTAGGCAAATGCATAATGATCCCTGTCACTTTTTACATACCTTAAGAACCTGCGCAAGTAGCAGGATAATTAAAACATTCTGCTCTTTAGCGTGTAGTCCTTCCAATGATATAATGCACTGCAAAACTGAAAGACCTTGCTAAATAGGAGCTCTCGTTTTTAAGGCACGATGCTTACATAGACGACTTCCGTGGGTGAGTAGGCAAAGAAATGCTTGGCGCATAAAACTGTTAGGAGAGTAACGTAGGGGCATTCAATTACATGTAGCAACTCTTCGCTTAATTTCGTTGGAGCAGAAGTTGGTTGTCCTTGCCAATTAGGTTTTTAGTGTCGTGAGCATAGTTCTGACTGAAAGAATAGTGCTCGATTGGTGGGCCAGATTTACGAGGTAAAGTGAATGAAATAACTGCTTGCCCCAAGTGGGGAACAAATTCACATACTTCGAATTACGCGTCCGTTCTAATCCGTAGGTTGTTTTCTATAATGCGCATACGTCCTACTTGATTGGTCATCGAAGTTCACGATCTGCACTCATGTTGTACCTTTGTGTGTTTCTCTATTATCAACTCCTATGAACGTGAGCACGAAAACTATTGAGTAGCTGATTTTTTGCATATATTGCCATTTTTCATATCGACGCTGCTCTACCTCGGAGTAAGTTATTCTGACTCAAAACTATCATCATCGCGAACCAGCACGCACTCTCTTCCTCCTCTTCTTCCCCTTCCTCCTCTTCTTCATCTTCCGCTTCGCTCACTGAACATGTAGACCGGTTTCTCCAGCGTGGCCTGTGACAACCCTGACGGGTGAGAGAACGAGTGCAGAGAGAGCGAAAGTAAGAAGGACAGAAAGAAACAGAGACAGATATATACAGAGAAGAGAAAGAGAGAAACTATCGCTGAAAAGGATTGTTCACGAGGCGGGATTTGAACGCGCGAACCCTCGATCCGAATGGCAGCGTCTTAACCACTCGGCTATCCAGGCACGCTAGCAGCGAATAACATTGCCTTGTATAGTATAGTGCACCAAAGGGGGTTGGAAAGGGAAGTGAGCGTGGGGAAGAGAAATGTGGTGAGGAGGAGGAGAGAAAGGAGGTGAGGAGAGAGAGTAAAGCATATCACAGAAAGGAATGAGAGAGAGTGAAATTCAGAGAAAGAGAAAAGATCACGAAAAGGGAGAGAAAGAAATAGTGAGAAATAATAGCAAAAAGGGATGAAAGAGAAAAAAAAAGATAGACAGAGCTACAAAAAAGAAAGAAACTGAGAGACAGAGAGAGAAACAAATACAAATGGAAACCAATCACTGAATTCCTCAAAATGATTTTATATTGTTGCTGAATGTCGCGTAACCACTTCCAAATACCTAAATGCCTAATTGTCTATGTAAGACACGTAAAGTGGCGCATGTTGAATTCCAATAATCCGCGACTCCGATAGGTGTCGGTCAAACTCTCACCCAGTTGGCTGCGTAAGGTAAGGCCAAAGTAGGATACCACTATGGGCACTGAAGAAGCGGGCAGTAGGCAGCTTTGTATTTCGAGGGAGGATGAAAGAAACGCTCCTTTTAGTGAAGCAAAACATAAATATATTTGTGGAATGAAATGATGCGCCAGCGATTGCGACTTAGGTGAGGCAGTGTAACGGAAAGTGTGCGTGAGCCGGTGGGAGACAGAGATAAACTGTATTTAGATGTCCTTGCTGGGGTCAAGGGTGGTGGGAGAAAGGGAGACCCTCAAACAGCGACCAGGCCTTCAATACTCAGGGTGTCTTCGGCCAGCCGTAAAGCCCAGAGCTGGTCCACCGGGCACGTGCTGAGAATCGCAGTTACTCGCTACATTGTTGAGTGGGTATCATTTCATTTTCAGCGCTATGGATCGGTTGAGTTAGGGTAAGGTGGAGCAAAATGCGACAAAAATTTGAAAATAAGTGAATATTTATTTTTATTTCACTCGTTACCATTAAACATCAATGAAGAAGCTTTCACTTGGGTACAAGGTATGTGTTACATAAATATGACAATGTTGCCGCCGTTCAAAGGTTTAACTTAAAAATAAATATAAAATGCTCCAGGTGTCTCATTTACCCCAACCTGCGGGGCAAAAAAAATTACACCATCTCCCGCTAAAGGGAACCATGAGTGTAAGCAAAGCAGCGGGCGCTAACGCTTACAATCGCGGCGGCACTGACGCTGGCGCTCATCGCAGCGTTGCGCAGGAGAGAAAACTGGGGAGGCGCAATGCACGCAGTGATGGAGCGGTGTTTCCTACTGGAACATGCCAATCACTGCTAATGGGCAATGAGAGACAGAAGACTCCGTCTGGACACAGAGACCCGCAGTCCGCTTTTAGTTAACGCGCACGCTGCGAATTTTTTTCCTTCAACAACGCACAGGTCAAGACCCAGTGCACCACCTTGCAGGTCAAGACCCAGTGCCATATATACGGGGTGGCCAGTGAACGGTTGTGCAGCGCGAGCAGTCGGTTTTTTCAACCAAGAAACTCGCTAGCAGACGCTGCCTGCGTCGGCGTCGCGAGGCGAGAGAGGGGGGAGCGTAGGAGAGGAGAGAGAGGAGGGGACGCGCATGCGCAGTGGGAGTGTGGACGCCGCGGGCAGGGATGCCTAGAGGAGAGAGGGGGGGAGCGTAGGAAAGGAGAGAGAGGGGGGACGCGCATGCGCAGTGGGAGTGTGGACGCCGCGGGCAGGGATGCCTAGAGGAGAGAGGGGGGGGAGCGTAGGAGAGGAGAGAGGGGGAGGCGCATCCGCAGTGAGGGTGTGGTTGTCGCGGGGACGGATGCCTAGAGGAGGGAGAGGGGAAAGGAGGTTTTTTTATTTTTATTTTTTTAAAGGGTTTGCGCATGCGCAGTAAGGGTGGTTCACGCCGCACACCATTACCGGATTAAGCTTCGCCATAAGATGCTTCACATCTAAAATAGACGCTGCGTGGGGCGAGACGAGACAGCGTGGAAAAATTTCATACCTTCAGTTTTTGCAGTAGTAGCACCTGAAATTTCACTCCGTGGGCCTTCACGCAATCTTTATGACCCCAGTCCTTGCACCCTACACACTGAATCCATACAGAATCGTGCGCTGTGTTGCTCCAAAACTCCTAGCAGATCGAACGCCGCCAGTCCTTCTTTGTGCTAATGTTGTCGTTCGTCGAGCGCTTGCACTTCATTGGATTTTTCAACAATTGGAGGCTAGATATGTTCTTACGCATCTTCTTTGCCCCTTTTTTGCCGTTTTGATGCAGAACTGCACAGACATTCTGTGGCTTTCAACTTTGTTAGCCGGGCTTTTGTGAGGCGATGAATATAACAAGCGCTTTTTTTTAATTTCGGCATTGGACAAATGTCATTAAAACTCGATCCCAAGACGTGTGTGTGAAGGCTTGACTTGGAGATTTTTCCAATGTTTTCCATTCGTCCCTTGAGATCATCACTTGGGAACGCGCAACAACCTTGATTCAGCGCGAATGGAATGAGTCCTGTCATGAACATCAATCAGTGCTTTTTCATGTGGTTTTCTTCCCAGGAAGCTCTATATGATATTCTCTTGTATGTCCGAACCCTCCTAAACAAAGAAATATAGTATATAATGAGTGTAAGTGAATGGATCACTTCATAAGACACTCTCTAAGGCAATTCGATGCCTTTTTGTCGCGTTTTGCCCCTCTTACATGCCCGAATCCGAAAAAAAAAACAATTGCGCTTTGGCCAGGAGCATCAAATGAACTAAACTTTTGGTGGTATGTAGCTAGTAGTATGAAGTAACAAAATCACTACTTAGGTTCTTGTACTGACGCCGGAGGAGCCTCATGTACGGCTCCGAAAATTTGGCCGAGCAGAATTTCGCCCGTTTTGACGGGTCACGGACACACTGACACCAGCCGCGTAATTTGTTCCGCGCGAATGCTGTGAGCAATCAACAACTTTTACACACAAAAAGGTGGACAAGTACTAGCACCTATTGCTGAAATAGAGAAACAAAGAAAAGTACTTTTTGTATCAGTTATAGAGGTCAGCAAAGTCAAAATGTCGCGTTTTGCCCCGCGTCTCATTTTGTCCCGCCTTACCATATACGTCCTGGCTCGTCATGAGAGCAATGCCTGAGCTGGTGCCTGCAGCAAAAAAAAATCCACGCATATCCACGAAGTGAATGATGATGAGTGGGACGAAGCACGGCGATTGTTCGGTAACCGTGAATCTCCCGTGACATTGCCCACTCGCTCATGTAAATGAGTGACAACGCGTGTATACATCATATACAATTTTATTTTGGCCATAATTGGTATGTCGTATTGAGTTCTGGATTCCGCTTTTCTTTCTTTATCACCGCTTTGTGGTCCGTGAAATCTAGAGCCAATGGTTCTTCGATCGGATCTAACCTGTTTGTCGTTTTGCTGCCGCTTCCCGCACTCTCAGCTCTGGGTCCGATTGTCGACGTTGTCGTTGAGCGGCCGCATGCCGCGCCTTACGTTCGTTCTGATCCATGGCACACAGAGAATGTGTGGTATGGATCGCACTTAAATAGGCATTTTCGCACCGCAGCGTCCTCTGGTGTAGCTTCACTGCAACGTGTATTGTGCTGTCAGATGCTTGATGGATGAGCGCTTAATGTCGGTATTTTTACGGTGTATTGACCTTTCGTTAATATCTTTTTTAAAGACGATAGTCTTTCCTGGGATACTTAAACGCAAAAATTTTGGTCTGTATGTCCGTCTGTCTGTCTGTCGGTAACCCGCTTCAGCTTCTCGGCCAAAGTTTAACTTCTTTCTGAACGCCCAGCCATCTTGAACTGGTGTTCGCGTTCATATTTGTGAACATATTCGATCAAAAAGCAAGTACTACGCATTCCTGAGGCACAACATTAATATGTAAGTGTCAGGACGTGTGTTCTTTATTAGAAAATACATAGGTACGCAATTCTGAAGACCCTACTGTTTTTTAGGCTGTCTCAGGCATTTTTTACTTTTGTTAACCGTTTTTACCCGACAGATGTTTTCGCAGCTGTTTTACGAAGAGCTGTGCTGTGAGCACAGACAACGCCGCACGCCGACAAGGCTCGGTCTTAAGGTGCTTCGCCCCTAAAAGATTGTCGGAACTAATCCAAGATAGTTTCCAACAGGATAATGGATGCCTAGCAGTGGTACCAGGCTAGGAAAGAAAACATTCGGTATTTTTCTAGCGAGCCAACACCACGTGATGAGTCAAATAAGTCCTTAGTCCCTCCAGTTTACTGCTGCTCCGCGCTTCATATAGTGATGGACCGTCTTGGCTTGTAGTCTGACTGATTCTTTGCTTACACGAATTTCCTCCGTGAGTTGAATCGGCCATCTTGTGTGCTTTCCAGAAGTGCTCGTGGTCGGTGCCTTTCAAACCAACGAATCGCGAAGATGGCCAAACCTATTCGAAGCAAACCTGCGAAAGCCCATTTTGAACGCAGCAAAATACTGTCAACACCTATACCAGAATTATTCTTCCGTGGAATATCTCGCGGTAGGTAGTAGCCTTCCCTCTTATACATGTCTGCCTTTCCTTGATATAAATGATGTCATTATCTAGCTAATGAAATCACGCTGAATTTTACAGTAGCCTAAATAAAATGGTTATGATGCCGATAAAATTAAAATAATCCTTAGAGGATTACTACAGCAAATCTGCACCTGCAAATTAACATTCCGTATTTTTAGACAGACAAGATACACAATTAGCATACACTTAAATGAGCACTGATACAAAAGCCTTGCATCTTGTTTTTTTTTTCTTGCCATAGGTGCCTTATAACCCACTTATCACGGCTGGAAACCTCACTTGCGTGAGGGCGCGACGGTTATATATTTAGAGACGTTCTTAAAGCGCCCAGTCACAGTTTCGCTTACAAAGAGCGCCGAGCTAGGCAGGAACAGTTCCGGTGTCAACGTAACCACAGCTGGCCATGTGACCACACAAAACTGTGACGTAAATACTGCACGTGAGAGCGCGCGCTGGCGGGCGCCGCACTCACAGCCAGCACACTCAGAGCCGCAGGCACGGATGAAGTAATTGCAGGTAGCGCAAGCCCAAGGCGCCTGCCAGCAACCAGCCAACACAAACTCGTGACGGGGGTTTGTTTACATTGCCACCGCGTTGATGTCGGTGTCGCGAGCGGCTCCGCATCTCGCTCAGTCGCGCGGTATACACTTTATAATTCATTTTAAATGTGGTCTAGACTATATTTCCTCTTGATATTTCGTACATCTTGAGGTATCCACATAAATGTATATCACTCGTTATCTCGCCTTCAAATTTTGTGTAAGTGCCCCTTTAAGAATAATGCTGCTTAGCTGGTAAATATGAATCAAATAAAAATATAACTTCTTACGTCAATTTTTATTTGAATAATCGACTGAAAGCTTGGGCAGTAGGTAACAAGGTCTCTTCGAGAGCTTTCACTTTTACATGAAATGGCGTTTTACAACGCAAAGGCGACACATTGTCCAAGTTGCGACCGAGGCCAACTTAACTTTGTTAAATGCGAAGTTGTATCTACGTACCTATTTATCTATCTAGCCGCCTACGTCTGGGTGCTCCCGTGATCGCCTCTTTAACTTGGTGTAGACCAAAATGGGTATTGGAGGGTAAGAAGGTGTGACAAATATGACTGGCAGTGACATGCATAACGTGAAGATACCATCACGTAAGTCGTCAAACCTATCCTACAGACATGTGTGGCACAGACCCGCTTACAACGGACCGCGGTAGGCGGATATGCGGCACAGGTTGACAATTTATATCTACCCAGAAACGACAAGAACAGACATTGCTAATTTATATGCAAGGGCGTTAAGGATAATTGACATCAGAAGCGTTGACCCGACGAAATGTAAAGAATAAATATGAGGGTCCGAATATGAATCGAACCCAAGTATTTTGCGCGGCACTCGGGCATTCTACCACAGAGCCACGCCAGGTCTTGAAACTGCTTTAAAAAAAAAAGAAAAAAAAAACACTCTGCAGGCGTAAGGTCGGTCGCAGTGCTGCCTATTTATTTTAAAACAAAGCAATAAATATTGCATATGTAAACCTATGACACACGTCATGACCGGTTAACGTCAAGTGTGGTTCCGATGTTGACTCCGATCGCATAGCAGTCTAATGAACATTACATTCGTATTCCTATGATTCAGGAAACTATATTTAAGCGTTGCTCGACTCCGTGGGAATGCTCTAACGAAATTTACGTGTGTTATTCACATCGTCACATAGTAAAGCGCACTCAGTTTCGATAATGCTGACGCTAGCGCTCTAACGTGAGTGTTGTCGTTAAGTCAGACCATAAGTTACCCAGTGTAGACACCAGTAGACGCCTCTGTAGTGGACTTTCCTGGTATGCCCACGATTCTGCACACAACTACTAGACTTATCGTCGAGCTACCTCGCAACACTTGCCTCAAGGCTAAAACATTTCAGCATACACTTCAGCATTACGCTTCGCGTAACCAACATCACGGTATAATACAACAACGACATTTCAGCCTACCACTGCTGGTGCTGGTAGAATGCGCGTTATTGGTGGCGTCGTTGCGCAACTATGAACCACCGGTTCTCACATTTGCAGAATTTCTGGATACGTGAATGCGTATAAAATTCCATCATATATTTACTGGGCACTACATCCATGCGCCTGGTAACGTTATGCTCATTTTAAAAGTGCCAGATAGCAAACTCCTTCATCCATGCTTCGCATACCAATGATTACCCCGGTACGTGGGATCTGCCGATTTTTTTTTTTTGGCTTGATATATAAAGCGCAGTTCTTAGGCACCAGTCCCTTTGTTGAGCAGCGTCCCCACCGCCGTCGGTGTCGCAACCGATAGACATGCGAATATAATAATAACATGTGGAGTTTTACGTCCCAAAACCACATATGATTACGAGAGACGCCGTTGTGGAGGCCTCCGGAAATTTTGACCATCCGGTGTTCTTTAACGTCCACTGACATCCCACAGTACACGGGCCTCTACCATTTCGCCTCCATCAAAATGCGACCGCTGCGGCCGGGACCGAACCCGTGACCTACGGGTCAGCAGCCGAGCACCCTAGCCACTGATCCACCGAGGTGGACAGACATGAGAATATGAAATGAGAAAAAATACCCAGCATCTAATGAGATTTGAACCCGGGCCCTATGCGTGGCAGACGAATCTTTTACCCCAGAGTCACGCTGATGCTCGAAACGAATTTGCAAAAATACCCTATACAGCTGTCATCGCGGGGCAAGGAATCGCGTTAACCTATGCAGTGTAGCGTGACAGAACAGAAAAATAACGACCAGTCATCACACAATGCTAACAGCGCGACGGGTATGGGGTTTAATGCTTCCCAACCACTGTAATGTGTAGATGTAGATGTAGATCCTACGCTTCTGGCTCACAGCCACACTAGGGGATTGAACAAGAATCGGGTATCTGAGCCATAGTTCTTCATCGTGATCATCAACATGCAGCATCAACAAAATGCACATACTACCTTACAGATGTGTAGTGTGTACCACGCTTATCCGCAGAAAGATGAATAATAGCGAACTGGGTGCTGTCCTACTTGACAAAAAATATAATTATTGGCGTAGTCGATACCTTTCGGAAAGCCAAAACTTCAAACACAGTTGTCTTGCCCCAACACGAAGCTGCGGTCAGAATGCTTATATTTTGGCGATCAGAAACATCAATTTGCAAGAGGGCTGGACAAAGTGTGTTTCATTAGAAAACAAAATTGTTGTTGCACCAGTTAACCATGCGGAAAGCTGTTTTTTAGGGGCGAAGCTCGTTAGGGCATAGGCTTGTCCCGCGTCGTTGTCGTAGCCACCCCTGTACGATGACGATGACGCTGCCATCATGGCACAGCACATGAAATGTACCCACTGTGCGTCATAACGATGACGCATAGTGACGATGACCATGACGATGAAGAATAAGCGTGTCCCGTTTCCCTACTGGAGGGTGACTTTAACGTTGACATCACTGAAAACAGTTGGCTCATACAACACATGGCATCGCGATATGGTCTCACATGCATATCGTTTTACCACATGCAACCAACCAACCTCCGAGAAACCAGCATCGATCTCGTCTATGCAAACTTTCCACTACGACCCATCCAGCAACCGCTCTCCCTCCATTTCACCGACCATCAAGCCGTTATAATGAAGGGTGAACGGAAGCCATGGCTTATGTAAACGGTAACCACGACCAACGAAGAAACGAAAACAAAACGGAAAATCACGGCTCACGAATAATATAAATTTCTTGTATATATACACGCAGTGTTTGTCCCGTCTTTATTGATGTACTGGGCCAATTTCACGGAAGATTCACGGTTTACCGATGAACCTCCGAAGCTTCGCCCACTCATCATCATTCACTCCGTGGATATGCTGTGATTGTTTTTCTCTTTGTGGATAAGAACATGCCAGATGGTTTGCATCATTTTGTTTTTAGCGGCGAATCACCTTATGGTCTAGGCTTGTCCGCTGTGTGGCGTCCGTGCTTACAGTATAAGGGGGGAACGCTCGGGTGACATATGTGAGACACAAGAAAACGTTGAACAGTACACTAATATCAATGATAATTGTGACAGAAGAATATAAAATCCTACCAGCACAAACCCTTTATACTAGTCGGCGACTTCAACGTAGACGTTGTGGGCCTTAGGACCTAGCTTCGCCCACTCGTGATCATGGACTTCGTTGAAATGCATGGATTTTTTCATGACAGTTCATCTCCACTTTGTGTGTGCAAAAGCTTGTGCGCTACGCGTACTAATACTGTTAGATGTCATGACGAGATATTCGTCATGTTGTGTCCTGTTTAGTCGAATAAAGATGAGTTGTCAGTTGGGCGTTGTGCATCATGCTTCTCTTCTGTTGATTATTTGATTGCGCTACCGTGCGTACATGAGATGTTGTTAATGCCACTTACTCGCAATCTCGGCAAACTTAGACTTCAACAGCACCCGACGCAATTTTTACTGCTATGTGTGTTGCACACGCGTCATTAGGGATTGTTCAAGAAATCGTAATCCAGAAGAAGCCCAGTGACCGTGCGAAAAAGGCGTCAGTGTACACTAAGCATTTAACGAATGGAAAGCAGGGCGAAAATATTGCCTTGTAGAGAAGAAAACCAATTGGATGCAGGCACTACCAAATATTGAACAAACCTCTAATATGTAGCGTCAAGGGAAACAATATTGGCCATGGACAATCAGAGCTTCTCCGTTCTGCTTTCAACCTTCGTAGGAAGAATGCCCGCTTCAATGGTACAAATGCGCTCATCACGGCTCGTTATGAACACCCGTTTTAGCAATAATGAAAATGAGTGACAGGGATGTTAAAGAAAATGTATCCCTAGGCACGCTCAAAAAACTTCATTTTTTTTATTTCTAGTTCTACAGTGACGTTGACAATATCCAGAACTGCATTCTGGTTTGCGTAACAACCGATGCTTATGGTAACAGGCTAAATACTCTGCAAGGAGCACCAGACTACATGTATTGTGGTCTCTCAGGTGGCATGCCGAAGGTAAGCTGACAGAGCTAAATAATTTTGCGTTCAACAAAACTAAATCAGAACGGCGAGCTGGACGAGTTGGTAGTTAAACATAATTTTGCTGTGGACAGCGCGACCCGGATTGAGGAGTAAAGGAGACGTACACACACAGGCACTGCGCCTGTCAGTGTACGTCTCCTTTAGTCCTCAGTCCGGGTCGCGCTGCCTACAGCAAATTTATGTTCAACAAAACTACACTGCATCTTTCAGTTTGCCGGTGAGCTCTGCTATGAAAGAAATCGGTTTTCATGAGCGAACGCAAGTTTTCAATTACCAAATCAGCTTCACAGAAGAGCCTAAGAAACACACTAGACATAACTGGTTAGAGTAGCACGTTACTGGTGGAGTCTACTAGCACGCCTTACAAGCGCAAAGGTGTTTATCGAAAAGTCTCGCGCACCAATAGCGTAGTATGCTCACTGGACCATGTTGGTCGAAAGGCTGATTCTGGACGCCACTCTTTCGGAACAAGAGAGATGGTGCAAGCTATGGACTAGTGTTTACACAGTCACTGTTGACCGTCCAGTAGAAAAAAATCACCACCATATCCACAAAGTGAATGATGTTAGAGGAACTTGCTCGGAAGTCGCGCTTGAAGCGCGCGTCGGCGCCGCCTACGTCAGGTAGCGACTGCTTTTGGCGCTTGACCGCGGCCAAAAAATACAGAGAAAGAATGCGCACATACTGGGAATCACAAGTAGAGTCCTCAGAATGCTACCCTCGCGCTAGAAATCCAGACAGTATGCCACAAATACGCGATGAAAAGCGAGGAACAGAAGCCAGCGAGAAGACAGAGAAAATGAGTTTGTTTCTAGTAGCACCCCTGCAACAAATAGCATTTTTTCACTAGGTGAAAAACTGAGAAAGCTTACACTATCTTTTTTATGTCTATTTCGTGTCGTTTTAATTATTGCACGTATTGTGCTATACGCCAGAGTAAAATATTTGAAATTTATTAACAATTTTCGAACTATATACCAGCAAAACATTTTTCAGTGTGTGCGAAATTTACCAGATTCATGTTACTGTGTGTTATTATGAGAAGCGGCATAAAATGTTCTTTCGTACTAACAGTTCACCTATTAGGAGGTGGAAAGTCTGGATCCAGCTAATGCTTTTACTATAGAAACATGCCGAACAGCAAATTATTTAAAGACTTAGGTGCTCAAATGCGCCTATGTGTCGTTAGCTTTAAATGTACATATCTGGACAATCTTGCACAAGGTATTCACGTATTGTTGATTTTATATTCGTAAACGTAAAAACTAAATGACCCACCGGGGCAAAAGCGGAAGAAACCAACAAAATATTCAGTGTCAAAGAGTTCGTGCTACACCTTTCCTTTAAATTTGTTCACCGTGCGTCTTTCCAGGTCTGCAAATCTCAAATGTGTATGCCTGTTCCACAGAAGCCTCCGCCAATACACGAGTGGTACCGCGCACATGCATCATTCGAAGTTTCTTATGACCGTGCAACCACAAAATAATGGATCAAGCGCCAAGCCTTCTAGCAGTGCATTCTGTGTTGTCTGCAGAGCTGCGCCTGTAAACTGTGCACTCCCGCTCGTAGTAATTGTTTGCCTTTAAAGATGCAATAAACAGGCGCCGCAAACCTACCTTTCGGTGAATTTATGCCCACTTACATAAAAAGGCGCTGCAAATCAACTCAACGTGTGATGTGAATGGCACTGCAGTATGTTTGGTACCTGAAACTTTCGGAACAACACATGAAATGCCGACTTTTTTCAGTGCATTCGCACTCTATGCATTTAGGTATATATATTGTAGTAACCAGAACAGAGACAACGCCCAATCGCTGGGCTGGCTGTTCTATTCTGACTTTGTTCTCTTGTTTCTCTAGCCGAGTATGCATCCGTTCCCGAGCCCCGCTTTGTCATCATTACACTCGGTCATGACTGCGAGCGTGCGCCACTGCCGACAATGCTTCTGGTGGGCGGCACTGGCAGCATCGCAGCGGTCGGTCGCGGCCACGCTGGGACTCTGCTTGGGCATCTCGCCAAAGTGGGTCTGGTGGGCGGCACTGGCTGTGCCTTGGCGGTCGTTCTTTTGCTCGCCACGACGTGTCTTGCAGAAGTGCCGAAGACTCAGGCGGCCGACATCGGCTGCCTCGTTGTGGCCATAGGTCTCGGCCACGCTGCGATTTGGCCCGGGTATCTGCCAGAAGTATATCAGGAGGTCGAGACTGGCTGCTTCACTGCGGTCAGTCCCGGCCATGCAGATACTTTTTGTGGGCAGCTCCTAAACATGCACCTGGCAGCGGGCTTCGGGTGTGTCGCGGAGTAAGCGGCGGACGTGGAACGCCGGAAGAAGGTTGCTGTAACAGCATACCAGAAGGCACACCGGCTGCCTTGGCTGGTCGCTCTAGCGCTGGCTACTTCGGGATAGATGGTGGTACGTCTACCGGCTCTGGGATTAGTGACAGGGCTACTTTCTTACGCTTGTGCCGGAGAACCTTGTCCCCCGAGGTGAGGTGATAGGGTGCGCATTTGGTCAAGCAATGCGCTCGAAGCAACACAAGCGACCCTGGTCGGTTTGCGAGAACAGTGATGTGTGCCATGGGTTCCTCCAGTACCTTCGCGAAAGGTAAGCCAAGCACGAGAAAAGATTACGTCTGTATGTGTTCAAGCGGAGGCTAATCTGGGGCCGGCTCCTTCAACTGCGCTCGACGAGCAGTCATCTCGGCCTCTCTACGTGATGGTATGGCGTCGTGTTAGCCGCAGAGGCGGAGAACAGCAACGGAGTGCAGGAGCGGCGTCCGACGTCAGGTTTCAGGCAGCCCGGGAAGCTTTTTATACATTTCTATAGTGCCAATATTTTCGATGGGCTTCGAGAAGATTATTCATAAACAAGTAACAAAGTTTAGTCATGGTTTGAACTGAATTAATAAATCAGAGTGTGGCTTTCTTCAAGGCAGATCAACTGAATCTGCGCTGCTGACCCAGAAAGAAATCATCGTTAAGGTTTTTGTAATAAAACAGGTATGTGTAGGCATTTACATAGATTTTTCAAAGGCGTTTGATCGGACTTACCATGCCACCTTATTAGAAAAAAAATTACACCATCTCCCGCTAAAGGGAACCATGTGTAGATGTGAAGCAGCGGGCGCTAACGCTTACACTGGCGGTGGCGTTGACGCTGGCGCTATCGCAGCGTTGCGCAGGAGAGAAAACTGAGGAGGCGCAAAGCACGCAGGGATGGAGCGGTGTTTCCTACTGGAACATGCCAATCGCTGCTAATGGGCAATGAGAGACAGAAGACTCCGACTGGACACAGAGACCCGCAGTGCGCTTTTTAGTTAACGCGCACGCTGCGAATTTTTATTGTTCAACAACGCACAGGAGAAATCTCCCTACCGGCACCAACTTGGAGGTCAAGATCCATTGCCATATATACGGGATGCACAGTAAACGGTTGTGCAGCGCGAGCAGTCGGTTTTTTCAACCAAGAAACTCGCTAGCAGACGCTGCATGCCTGCGTCGGCGTCACGAGGCGAGAGACGGGGGAGCGTAGGAGAGGAGAGAGAGAGAGAGGGGGGGGGGGACGCGCATGCGCAGTGGGGTGTGGACGCTGTGGGCAGGGATGCCTAGAGGAAAGAGGGGGGAGCGTAGGAGGGGGTGAGAGAGGGGGGACGCGCATGCGCAGTGGGAGCCCAGGCAGGGATGCCCAGTGGAGAGAGGGGGGGAGCATAGGAGGGGAGAGAGGAGGGGGAGGCGCATGCGCAGTGAGGGTGTGGTTGCCGCGGGGAGGGATGCCTAGAGGAGAGAGAGGGGGAGATGAGGTTTTTTTTTTATTTTTATTTTTTTAAAGGGTCTGCGCATGCGCAGTAAGGGAGGCCACGCCGCACACCACCACCGGATTAAGCTTCGCCATAAGATGCTTCACATCTAAAACTGCAACTATATGGTATTCGCGGAACGCCACTTCCCTTGATAAAATCCTGCTTGAGCCATAGATTTCAATGTGTCAGCTTAAGAACTGCAGTCTCATCGTTGCAGCAGCTTGTAGCAGTAAAACAGCGCCAGTGAAAACACCAGACCAGACGAGGAGGAAGACACGTACACAAGGCTCCTTGTGTACGTGTCTTCCTCCTCGTCTGGTCTGTTGTTTTCGCTGGCGCCGTTTTACTGCGAATATGAACCAACTAGCCCAAGAGTGCATTTTAGCAGGTAGTCACTGGCGTTTCGCGAGGAAGCAAACTGGGTCCTTTATTGTACATCATTTACATCAATGACATAAACACTGTCAACATCCACTTACGTAATTTACGCTGATGACTCCCAGCGAATTTTTTCACTGGAAAAAATGTGCAATGTTTAACACCTCAAATTAATGACGCCCTAGAAACATACAAAAGAGGAGTAATGAAAACTCCTTATTGGTCAATAATCAGAAACCAAAGGCCGTTCTTTTTCATCCGCGTCAACTTTCAGTCACCATTCATTGTCGCTTAGTTCTAGGCACGGCGCCTATAGAATTTCCAAATTCAATTAATATTTTAGGTGTGATTTTCAAAAAAAAATGTGTCTTGGCATGAGCATTTTGACTACGTTCAATCTCGCGCTGCTCAAAGTGTGGCTATTATTGCAAAATTTTGACACATTCTGCCTGTATTGATATACCAGTTGCGCTATAATACGCTCTTTTTATCTCACATACATTATTGTTTTTTGGTGTGGGGAAATTGAACACAGAGAAACAACCATAAAATGTTTATTTTACAAAAAATGGCTCTTCGGTTCATAGCTAACGTTTATTATCATGCGCATACAAAGGAATTGTTTCACCGTTTAACGTTGTACCCACACATATCTTTTATGACTGGAAATTAGCTTTAAAATTTAAAATGTCTGTTTACCAAAATCAAAATGACCTGATAAATCTCGCTAATCTTAAAGGAAATGCTCCTTCCTATTCCCTTCCAAAACAAGACTTCTGTTACATCCCCTTTTGCAGAACTGAACACGGGCGACAAATGCTACACTACTGTTTGCCTCACTTGCGCAACACGCTGCTAAGTATTATTGGAATCGAATTAGAGAAACGCAGTGTGAGGGATATTAAAAAACACTTCCTGTAAATAATCAATGCGATAATAACTGCTATACAACATGAAGAATGTTCCGTTTGCATTGTTTTTTTTTCTTTGTTGTTTTTTGTTGCTTTCGATCAATCAATGGAGAAAAACAATATTTACTTTAACGATGGACTATCAGTACTTATTTATATTTACACAAACTATGTACCTTTTTGATCGGAAATATTGTGTAAATGATGTTTCAATTGTCACAAACTCTTTTTTTCTCGTCGTTTTTTTTTGTTTTCTTTTTTTCATGTATGTAACGTGCTGGTTTATCTTTTTTGTGTGATAACATTTGCACTGACTTTACGACAGTATTTGTGATAATATTTAATTTTCATACATGTAACGCGCAAGTTTGACTTTTTACCGGTATTTGCACATTCTTGTGTGTCTCTATTGTACGCCTTGTATAAGGGGCTTGGGCTTTTTCTCACGCGAACTATATCGCTTTTTGCCTAAGGAACACATCTTCACGATGTAAATAAACTTTGATTTGATTTCTGTCGTGGGGCTGGATGGCACCGATGGCCCGTCAAGCTGGTGCGCCACTGAGCTCGCTCTCCGAGAGGGCACGTTGGTGCAGGGCACAGCTACACTATCGTCACGGGGCCCTTGATCTTGGCCACCGAGGGAGGGCAGGGTGGTAGGGGCCCGAGCTGTACCGTCCAGCTTCTGTATCTCACAGCTTCCATGAGAAGTACATGGTGGGTCGGGAGAGAAGGGGCTGCATGCATGTGAAAGTGGCCGAAAAATGGTAGTTAGTCGGGCACATCATTCAGGCCAGGATTGTTGTACGCCTTCGTAGCCGTGTCATGCCTTGGCTGCATCGCGAAGGTGGTCGATGGCCACCAGGCATTTCCCATGATCCGGCCAGGCATGGCGGGTGCCGAGAGAATTAACGGTGTCGACCCACCGTGAAACATCGTGCTGGAAGCCACGGAACTGCGGTATTTTGCAGCCAGCCGGCGAAGGTAAGATGGCAGGCGAAAATCCAGAGTGTGCCGACGCCAAGCAGCGCAGTTGGTTTGAGAGCTCCGTGAGGGAACGCCGGAGCTGGCGGCGGTTCTCTGGTGAGCTGGCCTCAAGGTCGTGTGAGGCGGCTACACCCAACATGGCATTGGTGGCGCCCATTTTCAGCACGGTCGCAGGAAACAGCGCTGAACTCGACGCTGTCAAGGCGTTTACCGTGACGCAGAATCTCGCGATGGTGCGGTAAAGCTCAGTGGCGCTTTCAAATGATCCGCACGCGGAGTCAGCTGCGACGTCCGAGGAGTAAGAGGTGGCCACTGAACTCACTGCGGCGGTATCCTTGTCAGGGGGGATCTTGAACAGCACCCCTCGGCCGCTCAGGCACCGATGAAGTCCTGAGTGAGAGGTTTTCACCACGGGAAGCTTGAACAGCGTTCTCGGGCAACAGGATGGCGTCGCTGTCTTCGTGGTGCCACGATATGCCTGCTCTTAGGCCACTGAGGAGGCCCGGACGCCGTCCTTGAGTGGTTGCACAGGTGCTTCCGGCTATAGGAGGGACACGGGCTGCATGATTGTGGGCGTTCCCTGGATGGAAGTTCCGCAGCGCCAATGAGCCTCGAGGACGCACTTACGGTTAGCTAGTCATAGACTGCGCCATTGTAGTATCTAGAGGGCTGGCTGTTTTATTCTGACTTCGTTCTCTTCTTTCTGTAGCCGAGTATGCGACCGTGCCCAAGCAACGCTTGTCATCATTAAAAAAAATATATATATATATATATATATATATATATATATATATATATATATATATATATATATATATATACACCGGCATACCGGCGGATACCGAGATTCATACTGATGCCAGCAACGTGGGTCTTGGTGCCGTCCTCGTCCATGAAGGCACGGAACGAGTGATAGATGAAATTTAGGCCTTACCTTTACGGACGCCACTTCAAGGTAGTGACCGACCATCATTCGTTGTGCTGGTTAGCCAACCTACGTGACCCGTGCGGGTGACTGGCACGATGGAGTCTTCGTCTGCAGGGAATTCGATTTCACTATCATTTACAAATCGGGCCGCAAGCACGAAGATGCTGATTCATTGTCCCGTGCTCCTGTCGAAGCTTGCGACCACGACGTCGAGGATGACAGCGGCTTCCTTGGGGTCCTTACTACAACTGATCTAGCTACACGACAGCGCGAGGACGACGATATCCGTACAATCATCCAAAACCTCGAAGGGCGCAACTCTCCCTTACCTCGACGTCTTTCTCGAAGTCTGTCGTCGTTGTGCCTGCGAGATGGGGTCCTGTATCAGAAAAACACTAACGCCAACGAGAGGCCCTACCTTCTCGTCGTACCCACTGACATGCGTGACGACATTCTTCTCGCCTGCCACGACGAGCCCACATCCGGTCACTTAGGTTCCTCTCGAACTCTCGCCAGAGTTCGACACGCGTACTATTGGCCTAAGCTTTCCACATCCGTAAAGCGGTACGTAAAGACCTGCCGGGAATGTCAACGCCGCAAATCTCCGCCACTGAAGCCCGCGGGGCTCCTTCAACCGATCGCACCACCTAGGGCGCCATTCGATCAAATAGGGAATGGATTTACTGGGGCCCTTTCCGCTGTCATCTGCCGGGAACAAGTGGATCGTCGTAGCCAGACTATTTGAAGAAATACGCCGAGACAAGGGCACTACAGTGCGCTATGGCTTCCGATGTTGCCCAGTTTTTCATTGACCAGATCGTTCTTCGACATGGCGCCCCATCGTGCGTAATCACAGACAGAGGAACAGCTTTCATGGCCCAGCTTATCCACGACGTATTCGAGCTCAGCTACACGAGCCATCGCAAGACACACAGACCAATGGCTTGACAGAGCGACTCAACAAAACCATCGCTGACGCGTTATCCATGTACGTAGATGTCCAGCATAAGACGTGGGACCAGGTGCTACCATACGTGACATTCGCGTACAATACTGGCATCCAGGAAACTATACGATTCACGCCTTTCCGTCTTTTCTATGGACGTGAGGTCCAGACTATGCTGGATGCCATGCTTCCACACAATTGCGACGCTTTGCTCACACCTACGCTTTGCAACTTACCCAGTACGCCGAAGAAGCGCGCCTGCATATTACGCAACAGCAAAGTACAGATGCACGCCGCTACAACGCTCGCCATCGAAAAGTTGATTATCACCCAGGTGATCAACTTTGGGTGTAGACTCCAGGTCGACGCCAAGGGTTGTCAGAAAAACTGCTCAGTCGCTACTTTGGACCCTACAAAGTGTTGAGACGCGTTAGTGAAGTGAACTACGAGGTTGTTCTCGATGGGGCCTCGTCGCCCCGGCGTCGAAGGAACCCCTCGGAGATTGTGCACGTTGTGCGAACTGAAGCCGGATTTCACGCGGTAGTGCGACTTTGTCTGAGCATTATTGCTTTGTTTTAGGGGCGAAGCTCCTTAGCCTGTCGGTCGTGCGTCCCTTGTATGTAGTAGCCACCTGCTGATGACGATGACGATCGCGATGCCATACAACACATGGGGATGACGCTGCCATAAGGGCAGCGTCATCATAGTGGGGACATGGAATGTACCCACTATGTAGTAGCCACCTGCTGATGACGATGACGATGACGATCGCGATGCCATACAACACATGGCATCGCGATATGGTCTCACATGCATATCGTTCGACCACATGCTACCAACCACCATCACGTCTTTGATGATGTACCTCCGGAGCTTCGCCCACTCATCATCATTCACTCCGCGGATATGCTGTGATTTTTTTGTGAATGTGCGTACTTTCTGCTGGTTTGCTCTTCGCCGTCTTTGCCTGTCCACTTGCCGGTTTTTTTTTTCAAAGGGGGGGGATAATGCCTCTAGCTCACCAGGTACGGCGAGCGCGAGCCAGAAAGCCACTGGAATGGAAGAACATGTGCTGGGACAGCGCTTGCTCTCGCTAGTAGTTGTGGTTTTGACAGCCATCTTGCCAGTCTTGTGTGCGTTTCTCCGCCGGCTCAGTTCTTGCTAGTTCAAGACCTTTTGTAGCACGTGACAATATATATATATATATTGTCACGTGGTCGTGACGTCGACGAAGGCAGCAGGCGACATGTCCATGATGAAGCTGTTTATTTGGGCCGAACTTGTGGCCGAGAAACGGAAAGTAAGAATACAGCAATACACACGGTATGCACTGATAGCGGCGAACAGAGCGTCGGCCGTCGATCAACTGACAAGCGGTGAAGCGCGTCGGCATTTATACGCGTGTCATCGAATATTCCAGTCTTATCACTGGTTGTCGCGAAAGCTCTGGAATAAGCTCGCGTGTTCGCGTCTTGCGCGCAATCTTAACACAACGATCTACAATAAACGCGAAGATTCTAGAAAAATGAGGCGTGGTTTGCGCTGAGCATTGCTTACAGTCTTTGTGGGCGTAAACAGAATACAGCACAAGTATAATACAAAACGCGCGTGGCAATGCCCCCCCTCTGAAAAAGCATCGTCCCGATGCTTAAAACAGAACACGGGGGGGGGGGGGGGGGGATTCATGCAATAATAAATAACAATAATAAAGCAAGAAAGTACAATAAACAATAAGCACAAACACGAAAGTACAATAATAAAGCAAAAATTACAGTCTTCAGGTTCACTAACGCGCGTAATACGGCTTGAGGCGCACGACATGGACGACTTCAGGTCGCGCACGGCGCCGCTGAGAGTTCGTAATGCCGTCAGGGACAACCTCGTAGTCGAGTGCGCCGAGACGTCGAAGTACTCTGTACGGACCGAAGTATCGTCGAAGGAGCTTCTCGCTAAGTCCCCGTCGGCGAACTGGCGTCCAGACCCATACACGGTCACCGGGTTGGCATTCCATGTGGCGTCTTCGAAGGTTGTAGCGACGGTTGTCGCTCTTTTGCTGGCTCTGGATGCGCAGACGGGCGAGTTGTCTGGCTTCTTCGGCGCGCTGAAGGTACACGGTGACGTCGACGTTTTCCTCGTCGCAGACATTGGGCAACATGGCGTCGAGCGTCGTTGCCGGGGTCCTTCCGTAGACCAATCCATACGGCGTCATCTGCGTCGTTTCTTGTACCGCCGTGTTGTATGCAAAGGTTACATACGGAAGGATGGCATCCCACGTCTTGTGCTCGACGTCGACGTACATGGCCAGCATATCGGCGATGGTCTTATTTAGACGTTCGGTGAGGCCATTGGTCTGCGGGTGGTAGGCGGTGGTCCGGCGGTGACTTGTTTGGCTGTACCTCAGGATCGCCTGCGTTAGGTCCGCTGTAAAGGCCGTACCTCTGTCGGTAATGAGGACCTCTGGGGCGCCATGACGCAGTACGATGTTCTCGACGAAGAACTTTGCTACCTCGGCTGCACTGCCCTTGGGCAGCGCCCTTGTCTAGGCGTAGCGGGTGAGGTAGTCCGTTGCTACGACGATCCATTTGTTTCCGGAGTTCGACGTCGTGAACGGTCCCAGTAAGTCCATGCCGATTTGCTGGAACGGTCGGCGAGGTGGCTCGATGGGTTGCAGAAGTCCGGCTGGCCTAGTGTGTGGTCTCTTCCGTCGTTGACAATCTCGGCAGGTCTTCACGTAGTGGGTGACGTCGGCAGTGAGGCGAGGCCAGTAGTACTTTTCTTGTATCCTCGCGAGCGTACGGGAAAATCCAAGGTGTCCAGCTGTCGGGTCGTCATGCAGAGCGTTCAGAACTTCGGGACGTAACGCTGAAGGTACTACGAGGAGGGAGTCGGCCCGGAGTGGCGAGAAGTTTTTCTTTAGGAGAATGCCGTTGCGCAAGAAAAACTACTCCAGTTCTCGTCGGAATACCTTTGGAGCCATGGTGGCCTTGCCCTCGAGGTATTCTATAAGGCCCTTGAGTTCCGGATCGGCTCGTTGTCGTTCAGCGAAGTCATCGGCGCTTATGGTTCCCAAGAAGCAGTCATCATTAAGGTCGTCCTGTGGCGGCGGGTCGACGGGGGGCGCGAGACAAGCAGTCGGCGTCAGAATGCTTTCGTCCGGACTTGTAAACGACGGTAACGTCGAATTCTTGAAGTCTGAGACTCCATCTTGCGAGGCGACCTGAAGGGTCTTTCAAGTTAGCTAGCCAACACAAGGCGTGGTGGTCGCTCACAACTTTGAAGGGCCTGCCGTAGAGGTAGGGGCGAAACTTCGACGTATCCCAGATGATGGCGAGGCACTCTTTTTCTGTTGTTGAATAGTTGGCCTCTGCCTTGGATAGCGACCGGCTAGCATAACTGATAAGCCTTTCCAGTCCGTCCGTCTTCTGCACAAGGACGGCGCCGAGTCCCACGCTGCTTGCGTCGGTGTGCACTTCTGTTTCGCCGTGTTCGTCGAAATGCGCAAGTAACGGAGGCATTTGCAGGCGTCGTTTTAGTTCTTGAAATGCTTCCTCTTGCGGTGATTCCCACTTGAACTCGACGTCGGTTCTGGTAAGGTTAGTGAGTGGCTCGGCGATGCGGGCAAAATTTTTGACAAACCGCCTGTAATAGGCGCACAGGCCGAGAAATCGACGGACGGCCTTCTTGTCGGCGGGTGGCGGGAATGTAGCGATGGCGGCTGTCTTTTGAGGATCGGGGCGTACTCCGGACTTGCTGATCACGTGACCCAAGAACAAGAGCTCCTCGTATGCGAAGCGGCACTTTTCAGGCTTTAAGGTGAGGCCGGAGGTCTTGATTGCTTGAAGTACTGCGTCAAGTCGCCGGAGGTGTTCATCGAAGTTTGAAGCAAACACAATGACGTCGTCCAGGTACACCAGGCAAGTCTGCCACTTCAATCCTGCCAGTACTGTGTCCATAACCCGTTGGAAAGTCGCAGGCGCTGAGCAAAGACCAAAGGGCATGACCTTGAACTCGAAGAGGCCGTCTGGTGTTATAAACGCGGTCTTTTCTCGGTCTCTCTCGTCGACTTCAATTTGCCCAATAGCCGGTCTTGAGGTCCATCGACGAAAAGTACCTCGCGTTGTGGAGCCGATCGAGGGTGTCGTCTATCCGTGGGAGAGGGTACACGTCCTTCTTCGTTATTTTGTTCAGGCGGCGATAATCGACGCAGAAGCGTAGGGTTCCGTCCTTTTTCTTCACTAACACCACGGGTGACGCCCACGGACTCTTTGAAGGCTGGATGATGTCGTCGCGTAGCATTTCGTCGACTTGTTTCTTTATTGCCTCGTGTTCCCTCGTTGAAACTCTGTACGGGCTCTGACGTAGTGGCCGGGAACTTTCGTCTGTTATGATGCGGTGTTGTGCGACTGGTGTCTGTCGAACTCTGGACGACGACGAAAAGCAATCCTTGTATTGCAGGAGCAGGGTTTTGAGCTGATCTTGTTTATGCGTCGGGAGGCTCGGATTGACGTCGAAAGTTAGTTGATGAGCTTGGTTCGTCGAAGCATGTTCGGTAAACTCGGCGAGGGCGAGGGCGTCGCTGGTTTCCACAATGTCTTCGATGTAGGCGACCGTCGTGCCTTTGCTCACGTGCTTGTATTCGTTGCTGAAGTTCGTAAGCATCACTGTTGCTTTCCCTTCACGCAACTCTGCGATGCCTCGTGCGACGCAAATCTGACGGTTTACAAGCAGGTGCTGATCACCCTCGATGACGCCTTCGAAGTTTGCGGGTTGTTCGGTGCCGACGGAAATGATGACGCTGGAGAGAGGCGGAACGGTGACGTGCTCTTCTATCACGTTCACTGCATGGCTCCCTGGCGTCGTCTCGGTAGGCAGTGCTTTTTCTGAGGTTAGTGTTATCGACTCAGACCTTAGGTCGATGACGGCGCCGTGTTTACTTAGGAAGTCCATCCCAGTATTACGTCCCTGGAGCAGTGCTGTAGGATTACAAAGCTCGCAGGGTAAGTCCGATTATTGATAGTGACTCTTGCTGTACAGACCCCAGCGGGTGTTATTAAATGGCCTCCAGCGGTCCGAATTTCGGCTCCTTCCCAGGCAGTCTTAACTTTCCTCAACTTCGCGGCGAACGGCCCACTGACGACGGAATAGTCGGCCCCGGTGTCGACGAGAGCTGTGACGCTGTGGCCGTCGATGAGAACGTCGAGGTCGCTAGTTCGTCGCCTGGCGTTGCGGTTGGGTCGAGGTGTCGGGTCGCGGCTACGATGGTTTGTTCCACTGTTTCGGCGTTGCGTCGTCTGTTCTTCCGGTCGTGAAGTTTCGTCATCCAGGCTCCGTTCGGCTTGCTGCGCGTTCTTAAGACTTCGCTGAGCCGTCGTCGTCGTCGGCGGAGGATGTTCGGCATTTCGTCGTTCAGCAACCGCACCTCCATCGGTTGCTGCCCTTAGTTTTCCGGGTAAGGGCTCGAAGATCGGCCCCGAGCAGGGCCGGCATACTGACTGCGATGCGGTGAGATGTAGCGGCCTAGGGAAGGCGATCGGGAAGGTCGTCGGGGTGTCCACTGCGCTCCTGCAAGGTAGTCAGCGATGTCACGGGGTCTTTCACCCCGCTGTGGACGCGGCGCGTCGATGGCGAAACCACGCAGTCTCATCTGGCGGTATTGGCATCGGCGGTAAGTGTGGCCGGCTTCTCCGCAGTGGTAGCATAGTGGGCGGTGGTCGGGGGCGCGCCAGATGTCGGTCTTCCTGCGCGTGTAGCGCTGGCTGACAGGCGGGTGAGATGGCGGCGGTGGTGGCGGCGGCGGCGTCTCGCGACGGTAGTGCTGCTGTGCGCCGTCCTGACGGGGGCGTGGAGGGGGTGCACTGCGTCGGGCTGCAGCAGCGTAGCTCATGGCTTGCAGCTGCGGCTCTGGAGGCTGCGGAACGCCCAGTGATTGCTGGATCTCCTGGCGTACGACGTCAGCGATGGAATCGACCTGAGGCTGCGCTGAAGGTAGAATTTTCCGCAGCTCCTCTTGCACGATCGCTCGGATCGTCTCACGCAAGTCGGCTGTTCCTAGCGATTGGATGTCGGCATAGCTTGTAGCGGAGAAGCTGCGGTTGTATTGCCGTGTCCGCATCTCGAGCGTCTTGTCAATTGTCGAGGCTTCGGAGGCGAATTCGGCGACCGTCTTCGGCGGGTTTCTTATCAAGCCAGCGAAGAGTTCTTGTTTGACACCCCGCATTAGGAACCTGACTTTCTTCTCTTCGGGCATACTTGGGTCGGCGTGTCGAAACAGGCGATTCATCTCCTCCGTGTAGATAGAGATGCTTTCATTGGGCAGCTGCACACGGGTCTCCAACATAGCTGCGGCCCGTTCCTTGCGGACCACGCTAGTAAACGTGCTTAGGAACGTCGTCCGAAAGAGATCCCAGGTTTGTAACGTGGATTCTCGGTTCTCGAACCACGTCCTCGCGGCGTCTTCTAGGTAGAAGTACGCGCGGCGCAGTTTTTCCTCGGAGTCCCAGTTGTTGAAAGCCGCAACTCGTTCGTACGTCTCCAGCCAGGTCTCGGGGTCCTCGCTTGGCGATCCATGGAAAGTCGGTGGCTCTCTCGGTGGCTGGATCACGATCGTTGCAGGGGATGCAGCGGCCGTCATCGTGCCTGTCGTCTTCGTCGCCGTGCCTTTTCGCTTGTCCGGTACGAGTCCGTATTGTGGTGCCAGTCCTTGTAGTCTCCGGCTAGCTCAACTCTCCTGGATGGTGTCGGTTTCTTCTTGGCGACTTGGGCTGGGTTCACGGCTTGACGGGGGCGTTCGGTACATGAAAGGAGCAGCACCTCCACCAGATGTCACGTGGTCGTGACGTCGACGAAGGCAGCAGGCGACGTGTCCAAGATGAAGCTGTTTATTTGGGCCGAACTTGTGGCCGAGAAACGGAAAGTAAGAATACAGCAATACACACGGTATGCACTGATAGCGGCGAACAGAGCGTCGGCCGTCGAAAAACTGACAAGCGGTGAAGCGCGTCGGCATTTCTACGCGTGTCATCGAATATTCCAGTCTTATCACTGGTTGTCGCGAAAGCTCTGGAATAAGCTCGCGTGTTCGCGTCTTGCACGCAATCTTAACACAACGATCTACAATAAACGCGAAGATTCTAGAAAAATGAGGCGCGGTTTGCGCTGAGCATTGCTTACAGTCTTTGTGGGCGTAAACAGAATACAGCACAAGTATAATACAAAACGCGCGTGGCAATGTATATATATATATATATATATATATATATATATATATATAGCCAACAGTGAGAGAGAAGAAACAAATATATATATATATATATATATATATATATAGGTTTCTTCTCTCTCACTGTTCGCTACCCCTGCGAGGGAACCAATGTTTTGACACCAGATTATAAAGACGCTTTTCTCGCAGGAACAAATTCAAGCGGCCATTAATGCCAGGAAGTCCTAGAACCGGCACGAACGCTCTTGGCGTGTTTTCAGAATGCTAGTTACAGACGTGGGTTTGCGATGGTAAAATAAATATTGCGATTGCACTGTAATATGGTGATATCGCTGTATTCTTCATGTATTTAAGAGTAACTAAGGATAAATTCTTGCCGGGCTGGTTGTTACATTGCTTTGAGGAACAATTTTGATGCCTAAGCGCCACCTCGAAATTGATTTTATTCGCAGGAGAACACAGCAGAAAATATATGCGCCGCACCACACATGCGCAAACAGCACTTCTTTACCTAATGATTACACAGCAAACATGAGGGTATAAAAAAGTGATTTCTGTTGCAGTAAAAAAAAATGCAAAGTTCAAACTCAGACGGGTGCAAAACCCGGGGACGTGTCACTTATACACAATTCGCCTTTCCTTTTTTTACTCAAAAAAGCTTTCGTTATGTTAGGGCCAGAGCATGTGAGCTTTTGGCAAGCACACGAACGCTGGAAAACCTCACCTCACATGATCAAGAATTACAATGTGCAGGCAAATGTGCCGACAAAGTTTGAAATGGAAAGTTTCTGCTCTCCAACTCAGACATTCAAACATCGATGATTTTGGCTTATGTAAACGCGACCTAGGCTGAGTAAGATTTCATACACCACGCCCACCGAGCAATTCACATACGACGAAGCATGTTCCTTCACACATGGGGAGGGCCTCGAAAGTTTCGAAATACGTGAACGCAGGTCAGCCAACTTGAGTGACGCAGAAAAAACTTTGAGCATACGTTATAAACATTTCAGGTATTTTGACCAGGAGTTGCCTGCTTTACCTTGTGTCCAACTTTTGAAGGTGGGCATCAGAAACGAATACAAAGATAGAATTAGCATGTAGCTGCTGAACCTGATTCATGAAATTATCTTGCATACGGTGAGGACAAGATTTCACCAGCGTCCTATCAAGACACATGGTGGCAATGACCCTTTCAACAAGCGTAGAATTGGCAGCATACAAGGGTAAAAGCTCCTAGATGTTGTTGCATAATCGCATTTTTTGTTTCTAGTGCCTAGACCACGGTGTTAGAAGTACAGGTGGAACGACGGAGCGCCTCCGCCGTGCGCTCGCTGCGTCGAACTTCGGTTTCTCCGCTCCATCGCGCCGCCAGAGGGCAGGAGGGGTCACGTGGCCGAGACGGCCGAGAGCCGGGCGAGCAGGTCCCGATTGCGCCTTTGTGGCGAGCGGACGCCAACGCAGTTGTGGCCACGTTGCGCTCTTGTTATCAATCTTTTTGTGCGATGACAGGCTACACTATTCGTGTGAGCAAGCCGTGAAATGGGCAAGAAGCATTTTGTGCCACGGTGCAAATCTGGCGACAAGACCTGCGCTGAAAAAGCGACGCTCTTTGCTTCACCCCGAGAAGCGGACCGTGTGAAGGTATGGCGCAATGCGATTCCACGCAAGGACCGCGTGCTGCAGTCAACTGACTATGTCTGCGAGAAGCACGAGCCGAGGTACGTAACGAAGACGTGGGAAGCTGTATACAAAGGCCACGTTCTTGTAAGTACACCACGAAAGGCGGTACACCACGGCGCGGCTAGAGACGCCGCGCCGACGAAGTTTTCCGTCTGCCGTGCTCACTGAGAAAAAAGAAGGAATGCGCCTGCGGATTGTTCATACCCTCCTGACATTAAACGGCGCCACGTGAGACTGGAAATTCAACCAGATTTCAAGAACTTACGCTAACCGAGACCTCGCAGGCGTGCGACGTCGTCTGCGAGATGGATAAAAGAATCTGTGTTTGATCTGACGCCACAGAATTCGACAAAAAGCAAGTCGCGGTGTCAGCCACAAGTTTGATCGAGGAAGTTTTTGAGCGTGGTAATAGCGTGCCTTTCCCAACAAGAGCGTGGGCTTTCCACAGAGTTGACTGAAGGCTTGAGAACAGTCATGTTTTGTGAAGTTTTCATGACTAGAGCGGCAGCTGCACAGCCGGATGGTTCCATTACTGGCGCGAGCTAAAACTATTATGCTGCTGCTCCCAGCCCCGTCGTCATGAAAACAGTGGCGAGTCTTGACGAACAACTGAACTTAAGTGTAGCTCTGTTGGCAAACGTACACCCTTTGAATACATCCAACTCCCTTGCAAAGTCAGTAGCTGCAAAGATATTGTAATGCTTGTCAGTCAAGTGAGCGCAATTCGCTTGTGTGCCGGCGGGCCATCATTACATCAGTGCAATAAAATGCATCTCTACATCACCCTAATAAACGGTGTAATTTTTTAGTTCACCCACGCCGTAAGTGGGTCCTTTTCTTTGAACCATCCCTACCTCTCTGTGCCGTCGTTCTCTGCCCGTGAGAGGGCTGCGCTTGATAACAATGGGAATATCTGGGGCTTTATGTGCTGAAACCACGATATGATTATAAAACACGCCGTAGGAGGGCTTCAGAAATTTCGACAATGTTGTGTTTTTTGAAGTGCACTGACATCGCGCAGTACATGGGCCTCTATCATGTCGCTTCCATCAAAATGCGACAGCAATCGACAGTACGTTTTTCTGCTGCAATAGTACGGCTAATACGTTATTTTTCTCTATGTAAACACTATTTAAACAAACAAAACTAACCTCTGTCATATTGTCACGTGGTCGTGATGTCGACGAACGCAACAGTCAGCGGGTCAAAGAAGAAACTGTTTATTTTGCCGAACTTGTGGCCGTGAATCGTAAAGTCAGATTACAGCTATGCACACTGGCACAGATATCGGCGAACGGAGCGTCGGCCGTCGATTAACTGACGAGCGGTGAAGTGCGTCGGCATTTATACGTGTGGCGTCGAATATTGCAGCCTTATCACTGGTTGTCGCGCAAGCTCTGGAATAAGCTCGAGTGTTCGCGTCTTGCGTGCAATCTTAACAAAACGATCTACAATAATCGGGGAGCTTCTCGAACAAAGAGGCGCGGTTTGCGCTGAGCATTGCTGACAGTCTTTGTCGGCGACAACCGAATACAGCAACTGTGAAAATTAGAAACGCGCGTGGCAATATTTTAACACGACTTTACTGTAATACGCTTAAATTTCACATGTCCACACATGTCGCATTCGGCACGATTTCACATGTCCGAATGCGAAAGCATCCGCCTATCGCGAACCATCGAGGTGGTGAATTGAACATATTCCACAGATATCTACGGCTGTGTGGTCAGTATCTAGGATTTGTTCGTCTCTTTTGTTTATTTATTTATTTTTATGCTCGTTATAGAGCGAATGCAGCATTTTTTTATTTATTTCGAGCGGCGTTCGTGGCCCCGAAGCGACTATCCATTGCTCGCATCGGCCACGGGTACTGTGGCGCCATCTCGCGCCCTCTCCACAAAACGGGGACCGAAGTTCATCGTTTCTGGGGGCGCCGTTGGTGCACCTATAATACTTCTAACACCGTGGCCTAGACGATGCTCTTTTTGTTTCTAAAGCCGAGAAGATGCTCTTTTTCACGGAGGGGCAATGGAACGTGTCCTTAAAGCACCGCGGTTTCAAGGAGGCGGGGCTGGGATGTCTTATCGGCTTCTTCGCTTCAACACCGTTCTTGCTCGCTATTGCTCGGTAACAAGCGTAGCCGTTCGCGAGCCTGATGCCCGAATGTGACGTCAGGATACGATACGGGATTACTGCATACGCCCCCCAGACAGTCTGGCGCCTGCCGTTTGGCCACGCCGTCGTTTACCGTCCTCGAGTGATTTTCTTATACTGTTAAGGCACAAGTTCACCCAATAAATTATCCCAAAGTTTATTGCTGACGTCTCTGTTTTGTCTTTCTCTGTGCCGTCCAGCTCGCAGTCACCTACGTGACAATATCCTACCGGGCTTCTGTTTCCATCTCTCCGGAAATGGTATGGAAGTAAATTTGAGAGCGACTCCTCTTCGATCTTGCCGCGAGGTCCCTGGTAATATACTGTCTTCAGTATGCCTTGTTGTCTCGGAATCTTCGTGAAAAGGTAGGGACCCGTGAACGGAGACTTCGAGTTGAGACCTTTGTGCATAAGAACCATGCTTCCAGGCTGCAGATCGGGTATCTCTGATCGATGACGCTTACCGAAAGTCCTTTTCGTTGCATTCGATGTCGTTGTTTCAGTCCTTCCGCCATAGGTTTTTCCTTGAGAACAATATTGTCAACCAATCCAAGCTGTTGATAGGGTCGCAATCAGCTTGATTTTCCAAAAACCGCAAAGTTGGGGCTGCATCCAAGTTCCGCAGTATAGGAGCGATTGGGATGGGATACAATTTCACCCGCCTTTGGAATCTGGGTATAAAGACAGGAATATCTTCAGGTCCATAATGACCCTCTCTGTAAGAGAACTATCTTCAGGGTGGTAGGGTACCGGGAAACGTAATTTGATGCCTATTTCTTCTGCCCATCGTCGAAGCTTCAGACTTCGACAAGCTGGTCCATTGTCGGCAACTATAACTTTGACATCCTTGAATACATTCCGCTCGAGGAGTGACAACACCAAATTCGCATCTTCACGCCCGGCCTTAGCACCAACAAAGCGTGTGCAATCATCCACGGCAACCAAAAATACTTGCGTTTTCTGCACGCTCTCGCCTTTCTTCTTGACTTCCGCAAGGTCGAGGTGCAGTACTTGAAAGGTACCTCAGAGTACACCGCATTACATTTTATTCCCTCGTGGTCTAAACCTTTCTTTGCAAACCTGACATTCGTGGCACGTCTTAATGTAGTTAGTGACATCCGCTTTCATGTTCATCCTAGTGAACCTTGCAGTGAGCTTTCTGTACGTCCTTCAAAACGCATCATGGGCTTGAGATTCTGGAATGTTATGGTGCTACCTTAGAATAGCTTGCACTTCTGTCGCCGGCACGCGTACATTTCCGTTCTTAAATGTAAATTTTCCTGTTTCATCCCATAGCCTCAAAAAGTTTACGTGTTTATTGGGTTTTATGCAGTCCGGATAAGGCATCAGCATCCTGGTGATCTTGTCCAGGGCGATGAGCTACCTCGAATGTGTACTGTTGGATATCGCTTGTCCATCGTGCGATTCTCCCCTCTGGCTGTGCGAGATGAAGCAGATGAGTCAATTCCTGGTTGTCGGTGAACAATTTAAAAGATCTGCCTTCCAGGTATGTCCTGAAATATCTCAAGACCAAGACAACTCCTAGTGCTTCTTTTGCTGTGGTGCAGTAATTAACTTGGGCTTGGTAAATGTCAACGAAAAATAACGAATTACTTGCAGTTGTCGGAAAGCAGGCTCCTTGACATTTCTTTTGTAAAGAACAGCTCCAGTTCCATATTGTGAAGCTTCTGTTTAGAGCTCGAAGGGTAAGGTGAAATCCGGAAGCGTTAGCACAGGGTCAGACGAAATGATGGTAACCAGTTCCAAATAAGCTCGTTCGCATTCGTTAGACCACATGAACGGAACGCCTTTCTGAGTCAAGGTTCTGAAACAGTTCGGCTTCTTAGCGTAGTCTTTTATAAATGGTCTGAAGTGTCCTGCAAGGCCTAAAGGAACAGGAAACGAATGGACGTCATTGGGCTTCGCAAAAGATATGCTTCGCTGCACGCTTTCTTCCTTAGTACTACAATCCGGCAAAAAAACTCACTCTTCTTTGCATAAATTTTAGTTGTCCATCACTGAGTACTTGCAGCACTGCGGAAAGGTGAAACGTGTGGTCGCCTGTAGTCCTTGAATAAATTAATGCCATCAACGAACACATTACAGAACTTCCCAATATTTCAGTACTGAGTCCATCATTTTCTGAATATATGCACCAGAATTCTTCCACCGGAAGGGGAAGCCGGTTATATTCGTACATATCAAACGGTGTAACGAACGTAAACTTCTTTGTGTCTTCTCTCAGAGGTACCTGTCAGTATCTTTTACACAAATCTATTCTGGAGAACCTTTCACACCCAGCGGTCTCATCCATTATTTCGTCAATTGTTGGCATTGGGAAGAGAAACAGGTCTGTCTGCCGGTTGATGAGTCTGAAGTCTGTGCATAACCGGAACGATCCATCTTCTTTAGGCATGATCGTAATCGGTGACGCAAGCGAAGACGGCGATGGTCTAATGATGCCCTGGTCTAACAGACCTTGAAGGTCCTGTCTTAACCAAGTTTTCTTCTCATGGTTCAAGACATATGGCTTCTTTCTTACGACGTTTTTGTAGCGTAGTTTCAAAGGAACCTCGATTGCTGTGGTGGATGCAGGATAGGTACCAACAGAAATGAGTTCGGCGTACTTTGACTTGACTTCCTCGGTGCACTTTATATTTTCGGGCTGGGTTCCTCCAATATGGGATAACTTTCAACGTTATCAGTTGTTATGACATCGTTCCACAGTATGTTTATTTTCAGAAGTTTCATGTCGGGTCGAGACAGTAGAAAACCTACATCGAGACCAGACATTACGAGGCTTTTAGCACCTACTACCCAGACTCTGAAGCGAACTTCTGCCTCGGTCCATTTCTTGAACTCACTGCAAGTTCCCTCAAAGCTACGGACTCTGGTTGGCTTTCCTGAAAAGATGCCATCTTTTGGTACCATCTTTCCGTTAATCGACTCACTTAAGTGCCTGAGTCGATCAGCAATGATACGTTGTAACCATTAACAACCATCGCAGTGAGGAGTACGTTTGGACTTACAATAAAAGCAGCCTGTCGCTCCAGTACATGCTCCTGCAAAGAAGTATCAGGTACAAGTGATGCGTCACTCCCATACAATCGTTGTGTCGCCTGATATGCCGCGCAATTATTCGCGTACGGCAAGACACCTTTATAGATGACTCTACTTCGTTCGGCTCAGGTGGTGCGTCTGTCAACTCGAATACATCTGTGTATCAGAAGTGATGTACTTCAAATCATGAAGCAGCTCCTCAGACGTCAGAGGTGCCTTGAGTACCATTTGCATTCGACTTCCTTTCTTCATCCCCTAAGTAGCACAATGCACGATTCCGGAAGGTTCGGATCAGCGTCATACAACAATTGCTGTCTTACAAAGAAATAGTTGACTAGGTTCTCACTGTTTTGTTCAATGTAATCGCCTAGTCCCACAATTATACGGTGTATTTCTGAAGACACTGACAAAGCTGTCCTTCCATGACTGCCATGAATCGTCTTTATGATGGGCGAAACGCAAGTCAAACCATTTTTTGGCATTTCTGGCAAGGCATGCTCACATATATCGTGTTTTGTCGCAGTGTGTGTTCTCGTGGATCGTTGGCAGCGCGGGTCTTTCCAACCAAGAAACGCGGTCCACTAGGCGTGTGTAAATAGTGAATTGTGTAACTTGATTCTGTTCACATGTACACTGGAATGCGTTCAACCAATAATCTACACCAGAACTGCCATCACATATGTCCGGATATACTGCCATGGGACGAGTCTTTTCTGATGCCAGAACCGTCAAGAGTGCTTGTTGTTGCTGTAGTTGCTGTTTTTGCAACCAAATCAACTTAAAACGTACGTTCTAACTGCTTGACGTATCTGTCATTTCACCAGAATGGCTCGGCGTTGGCTCCTTTATGGAGTTTTGCATTTACTAGGCTTCAAACTCCCAGAAAGGTACATTAACCTTCACGGTACGTCTGGCGATGACGTCGCTGATTGGCTCTTTGACATTGGTGGCGATGGATTCGATTCGACCAGGTGTTCTCATCTCCTCTGGCACCGCAAAGAAGATTTCCCCGTCTAGTTCATAGCCTGTACTCAATGGCTGGCCGTCCCGCTGTGTAAGGTGGAAGGTTACCCACATCTTCCGAAGGCTGTCGAAGGCTGCGCCAAATTTAAAGTTCCAGCGAAAGCGGTATGCTTTCAGCCATTTTATTTATACTCTTCGTGGCTTCTTCTACGTCTTCTTCTTGCCTCTTCTTTCTTCGGAATAGCCCAGCAAGCAAGATGTCAGTCTCTGTCTTGCCCATTACAATGGCGCAGCCCACAACGCAAACCAAGCCTTGAAGCTGAAGCCACGTGTTCTCGTGGATAGTTGGCAGCGCGGGTCTTTCCAACCAAGAAACGCGGTCCACTAGGCGTGTGTAAATAGTGAATTGTGTAACTTGATTCATGGCTGAGCTAAAAAGCACGGAAAACCGATGAGACGCACACATGACGGGCGAATAGTGGGACGAATAGTGAAATTTAAAACCTAATCGAATACGAATCCAGTAGTGATCATAGTTAATCGAATACTATTCGAATAGATTTCGAATAGCAAGGCAGCCATTTGCAAGACAGGCCTAGATTCGCACATTTTTATTTCAAATAAATACTCACAAGCTTTAAAGAAATCACATTAGCATTACGTTTGACCAGCAAAACATACCCCAATCGTGTAAAGTTGGTATTCTCGTATGCAGTAGAGAGTAGAGCCGTCGAAGTATTCTATAATTATAGGATGAATAGAGCAGTTTGTTCAGTGTTCGGGGCGGTGCGTTCTGAGCAGCTTTAAATAATACCCAGCCCTATAAGTTCAGTGACCTTTTCTGAGTGAACAGCATGAATCTTATGATACTGGACTAAGGACACATTCGCTTCACGCACAATGTAGTTTTTGCTTAGGTGGAAATTCCTTTATCTAGTTATGACTAAAGCTTAGATAGACCCTCAAAAACTTGAACTGCGTTTTGGCTATTCAATAATTAAAAAAAGGAAAACAAAATATCTATAGCTCTTGCTATGGGCTGTTGCTTTCGAATTTTCAAGTTGGAGCGAAGTATTCGAAAAGTATTCGAAAAACATTCGATAATTCGAATATGGGCTACGAGACTAGAGCACCGAATGCAATATCATCCCATTCGATTCGTTATTTGAAATTTTCAAATATTCGCACACCTCTACTGTCTCTGCTTCCACGACCATGGACTCCACGATGCGACCGCTGCTGCAGCGACCCATGGAGTAAACCGCGGACGGCGTCTATGCTTTTCGTTGGTTCCAGGGTACCACCTCACACTAGTCATGCTAATATCTTCGTCTGAGAAGGGGAATGGGCTCCTGTCGCCTTGGAACGTGGCGTACACTTTCCGTGACATGCATCCCTTTGCCGAGGGCTTTTACAACGTCTGGTGGGCACGCAAGGGACGCCGTTCAGGCTCCGTTAAACGTCAATGTCGCCGGGAGAACTACTACGACCGAATACGCCGCGGACGTGAATCCACCCTCTCCGTACGCCTCATCCGACAGCGCCGCAGAGCTGTTCCGTAACATCGCAAAACTCCGCGTCGAGATTAACGCCTGGATAGCTCGGTGCTCCGAAATATGTCACAGACCAAGGAATTCACAGACCACCCGCCAAGTTAAGGAAGCGGCTCGCTGGTGTACAACCGCCCATTCTTTTTACCTGAACACACGCGCATCGACCGCGGAGTCTGTAAGCGCCTATTCCGGGCGTCCTAGTGTCCGGTTCCCGGAACAGTCTAGCAGGAGACAGCTGCACAGGACTGTTCATCGTACAATATTGTAAATATTGCACAATATCGTATTGCTCATGTACAATATTGTAAAAACAACATTGTACAACGGCGAGCCGCGTCCTTGACTTTACGGGTGGTCTGTGATGATTGCTGCCAGCGTTGCAAAGCCTTCGAGGTGAGCGGTCGAGTTTAACAGCCACACCAAACCCCATACACTCAGGCGCACGCGTCGACACGCACCTAACGACTTCTGACGCACTTCTAGAATATAACATGCTGAACAAAGAAACCCGCACTGTGCATTGACATCCGGCGTCCGTGACCATTTTCTCCTTTCATCCCGAACCGTACGGTTATGCCCTTTAAGCGGGGAAATCGCGTTCTTAGCCCTGTCACTTCTTTTTTGTTCTCTTTTTTTCCGGAGCGCACACGCAGCCCCGTTTCTTCCGCGCTTCTTATTTGTAACTTGTGGATTTTTTGTTTGTGCGCACTGGTCCCAGTTGTTAAGTTCGAACAAATTGCGGCTCTGAACGCATATCTCTCTCCCCTGAACTTTTTGCTGCTACTGTTCTTGTGGTCCCTTTCCGCGTCCCGTTCCAACGAGTCGCGATGGTGTGAGTATCTGTGTATGTATCGCGGGAATCTGCGCTTAAAGCTGAACTCAATGTACCAATCGCATCTTTGATAAAGGCCGGTCCCCGGCCGACAGCTCCGAATAAACGTTAGGGTTTTCACTGTGATTGCTCTCATATATTTAAACCGGTGAACCAGGATTATTCTTTTGAAACTATATATATATATATGTATATATATATATATATATATATATATATATATATATATATATATATATCACGCGGGAATGGAGTCCAGAAGACTATCGTCGTGTGGCTCTTCGCTCCGCAGCGCGATGCGGTCGCCGACTGCGGGTTCTTCAGCGTCCCAGAGGTTTGTTCACAATCACCCGCACGATGCCGTAAAGGGCCAAAATACTCGCTTTAAAGGGCGTCGCCGCGGATAGTCTGCACGCCTCTGGTGCAGTACTTGGACCTAAATGGCGTGGTCAACCGTTTTAACGCGCTCATCTCTTGAGTAGGCTTCAACAGATGGATCCTAGGTTTGCGTGTGTTGTGTTTTCATTGCTATAAGAGCAACTTCATGGGCTAGTTGGTGTTGCATCTTGGATAATTGCGCTTTTTATTGTACGGGAACGGACGGGGGACGAACATACACAGAGGGCAGACTAACAACTATTTTATTTCCACACATTTTCCTCGTATATATACACACAAGAAGGCATCGCAAAAACCCGATACAAGATAAAAATATTCAAATGGGCATGCGCATGACAAAAGTTAATTTGTTCCTATGAAGTGAATTTGTTTTGATGAAATATTAATGGATGCCATTTTTGAATGAGATGCATGTGAAAGCTTGCTTTAGATACGTGGATGACTTCCTGCTTTGCGTACCATACAAAAGAGCGGATTCTGTTAACGTGGGAAAAATCTTGCATAAGTTCATACAGGTTTTTCCTGGGCTAGAATTCACGTTTGTATTGCCAACTGAGGCGTCTTTAAAGTTTCTAGACGTTCAGATTTTTCTAAATTGTGATCATACATGTTGGATGTATTTAACAAAAGGAACAAAGGTCATCATGAGATGCAGTTCTGCGCATTCAAAGTTAATCAAAAGGGGAGTAGCATTTTCTTGTCTAAAGCAAAGTGTGCAGAAATCCTGTCCTCATAAAATAGCGCAGAGCGTCAACATACAGGTGCAAAGGCTGAAATGCAGTGAATTTCCTGATTCTGTGATTGCATCGGTGGCTGAAAAGCTGTTAAAGACAATTAACGGAAAAAAATAATAGTAAAAGTGACGAATCCGCTACGGAAAAAGCAAACCAATAGTTCTGCCATATATCCACACAGTTTCACATAAGCTAAAAAAGATTGCAAATGTACAGAACGTTGAACTGGTTTTCTCGGCTCCGGAAAAACTTATTCGAATGTGTCGAAGGGTAAACGGCTGCAAGGAAAGAAGCCAGAGTAACAATTGCGGCATCAACCATGTTAGAAAGTTTGTGGCTTGCAATAAGGAAGTAGTTTACGACATTCCCTTGACATGTGGTAGGAGATACGTCGGACAGACGGAAGGATGTCTAAATACAAGATTAAGAGAGCATCGAAATAACTCTCAACTAATCACGCATCCGGGAAATCTGGCAACACATGTTTCGCAGTGTAAATGTGAGCCGCTTTTCGAGAAAACCACGATCTTGTCGCAGGTTCACGAAAAAATGGAAGGAGTAATAACCGAATCTTATATGATGACACAGGCACATGCCGACGAATGTATCAGCGCGCCATCCATTAATCTTTCATCAAAAGAAATTCACTTCATAGGAACAAATTAACTTTTGTCATGCGCATGCCCATTGGAATATTTTTATCTTGTATCGGGTTTTTGCGATGCCTTCCTGTGTGTATATATACGAGGAAAATGTGTGGAAATAAAATAGTTGTTAGTCTGCACTCTGTGTATGTTCGTCCCGGTCCGTTACCGTACGATAAGAAGCGCAATTATCCAAGATGCTTTCATTGTTGTTTGCGTTGAAGCGAGAGAACGCACAAAGCTCACTTCGCTCGCTGCAGCAGGCGTGTTTGCTAAAGGATTCAGCTGCTAGCCTGTAGGCGTGCTTTAGTTCTGGTACGTTGGGGCGACACCTGTATGTTAAACATTACAATGCACGAAGACACGAGAAACAGTCACGTACCAGACCAGTGCCGAAAAAGCATTTTCCCTAAGCGTGCATGTTTTTCAGCGCTTGTCCTGTGTCTGCGTGTTTATTGTGTCTTAATACTTCATGTTCTTTTAATTTGCAGCGGGTGTACTTTCTTCATACGACATTCCAATTGGTTAGCTATCACATTGACTACTTCGCCCTTACGGTGAAGCTGCGGCTTTTGTTCTCAACTCTTAATAAAATACAATTCACTGGCGTAAATTTTCTTGTTCCAGAAAAGAAGTATATTTAAGAAAACTTCTTCATTCCAGCGCATCCTCTTTCCTTGTGGCATTTTTCCTTTGCAGCACCAGCCCAAGTTCCTAATGCCCGGGCGCTGAAATGTCGAGATTATTGAATATTAGAGATGCTAGGTGAGCTTGTTGGTGGGAATTTGCTACAGACATAACTAATTAGCGCAAAAAAAAGTCAGAAAACAACGTGAAGGGAACAGATGGTACGCCACATAAGCTCCACGTCTAGCCTGTTTTCCTGACGTTGTCATGTGTCCTTTTTGCGCTAATTAGTTATATTTGGAGATTATACAACAAACTTTACTAAAAAAACTTGACGAATGAACTAAAACCAGCAACAACGTTCATATAACTTAGAAGGCACTGTGATCGGGCTAGTCGGTATTGATCCATAGTTTCTGTAAGCGCGAAATACACGTAACACGATCGAAGAACACAGATACTACTTTCAACTGAGGTTTTAATGGGTGGTAACACCAAACATAGAGGTATAGCCACCAGAAGGGAAGGGTGGAAACCTAGACAACATAAAAAAGAATAATCGTACTAAAAAAGACATACTCTCACATGGCAGGGTCCGTTCGCGCTAATACGTGTCAAAGACATATGCGCAAGCAAGGGTCTAAGTAATGAAAAACTTAATACACATCTCCCCGATATCAACAACAATAGTAGTGCCAAGGCGCGCACTATGAGACTGCCCCATGCGCACATTCCAGAAACTGAACCTCTTTTTCTTGTCAAGGTGATCGAAGGAGGGCTAACAGCACTAAATCATCCCTCTTCATTTCAGCGGCCTCGACAACTGGTTGTCAGAGCCCTGAATTCATGGCATGTTGATCCAGGGCCTTGGTGCTTGTGTTGCTTCCGATTTCTTGTTATTTGCGCTCGAGACCCCAGCCCAGATTTCTTAGCTAATGTGTAAGGGGTTTCCAACAACGATATCGTACGTAATAGGTCTGAATACGTTTTCGGTACAACATGAAAGGAACGTGCGGGAGCTAGAAGATGACGACAATGAAATGAAGTTGCATCAGCTTGCCTCTGCAGGCATGGGCAGGAATAATTTTTACGCAGAAAAGCCGGATTCAGCAATATTTTCTAATATGAGATCTACCAAAGTGTCCAATAATTACACTACGGCCATTCAGTTGCAATGAGAAGCTATGTGTTGTGAACGCAAGAACATGCTTGCGGACATTTCGCGTGATTCAACGAACCTATCTCTGCTGCATGTTTAGCTTCACAACAATTACATGTGTTAACAGGGTACAAAAGTTACAAGTATTTAAATTTACGGTATTTCACTTTACAAGAACTAAGTCCTGGTGTCCTATATATTGGCCATGGCGCCATTTCTCTTATATGCTGATGGTGTGATCAAAACACGTTATTTTTTGCTCTAGAGATGTGGTAGTGTAGCCAAATCAGCAATAATAAATTTTTTCAGCCCTTTAAATCTTTTTGATAGAAAAAAAGGCAAAGAAAAGAAATTTTCAACAAAAACGGACAAAGTATCAGTAGCAGTCATCTTGTTATTTCAACAAGTTTTCCATAACATGCATTCCTAGGAAAATTTCTGAGACTTTTCACACTGTGGGCGTTCAGGATTGATTTTACTTTAGAAAAGGTGCAAGGCCCTTATATCCAGTTTCGTAAACGTTTGCGGTTCTTCAAAGAAACATGTGGGATAGCAACACAGCATAAAAATTAAAGGCATATTAAATATCTTTTGTGCTTCAAAATTTAGAACAAACAAGGATAACCTCAGATGTGTTCGGATGTCATCAGATCACTACGAAGGAATCGCGTAATAATCTCGCTTATATAGTGTGCCTCGAGCTAAACTTAAATAAGTTGCCTGGGTTTCCAGCTCCCCATTAACTCAATGAGTAGCTGAAAACTTCATATAAAAAAAAGGAAATGGAAAAAAAATTTTCAACAAAAGAAACGGACAAAGCATCTGTAGCAGTCAGCCTGTTCAATCATAAAGTTTTGCATAACTTGCATAACTTTTTGCATAATTTACATAGAAGCTCGAACTCGAGACAAGGCCAATGAGGTTTTTCTGCACCTTCCAAAGGCTAAGTGGCTCAAAAAGGACCAAAAGCACAAGAAATGTGACAGCAATCATAGGGCCACGAAAGTCACTGGAGTGCGTTTGCTCACACAAAGGTGATTACGGGTGCAAGCCTGTGCTTCCACGAAGCACAAATTATTCACTTCAGAATAAATCTTTCTTCGTTCACGTTGTTCAAATTAACGTACGTCAATTATCTGCCAATTCATTTCTATGTAACGGTGATTCGCTTTTTATTGAACTACATTTCAGCAGAGAGCAAGCCAGGGATGAATAAAGTTACACAATGGATTCTCGCTAGACTTCAATTGAACTTTAATTGTGGCACATGACATAAGGATATAACACTCAATAGAGGACAATGACATACTTATTACAGCGTCACATTTACGGAAAAATCTATACTCGCCAGGCTATGTCTCGCGCATGCGCCCTTGTAGCAGCTTGCTTATTTTTCTTTGAGAGCGATTGAGAGTGCACTTAGGGACTTGTGTGCGTCCCTCTGTATGCGCAAGGTCTTGTTAATCTCTCTCCTGTTCTGGTCACATCCCCCCTCCCAATAACGGAGTTGGAGCGCACCCACGCCGCTTAAAATGATCAGCCAAGGGGCCTCCCAAGGCTATTAATGACATACTGCTCGATGCTTCCAGAGACGGTCGCTTAAACGCCGCATTGTTTGCCCTACGTAGCAATTGCCGCCGGAAAAGTGGATGCTGTAGACAACGTCTTCGCAACGTGTTGTTTTTTTAGCCCCCTCGTCTTCTTTTTCTTATTCGCAGCTAGGCACAGCCGTACCTGTCTACCAGCTGAAGTTAAAAGCCATTGTTGGTGCCATCACGAGGGAATGGTACGATTTGCAACTTATGATAGAGCACCAACGTGTTGGGAATGGTGGAAGTAAACCTTTTTGGCGGTTTTGCAAGGTAATGCTGTAGAACGATGAGATGCGGAACTACACTTCACATGGACGTCTGGCTCTTTGCTGGAGTACTGTTTCGCAAAGCTTCGATTTGGGCTAGTTGGTATGGCATTGTAATGCAGAGAGCACCTCTTGTCTTGTCCTGTTGTTCCGTTAGTCGTTCATGCCTTTCGCTCAGTTGAACTACATTACAATGGGGTACTGTCTTGACAAGCGCTGCCTTCTGCATTCTGGAGAACAAAAGCTCCCGTCATATGCAGTTGAAGCTTTGGTGACGCAGTGATTTTTCATCGCTACAAATCAGCTGTCGAAGTATATTTGATGAACTTCTGCGATACGCACAGACCTAAGTAACCACATTTTCTTCTCGAGAATGCATTCGTTATGCCTGCTCATTGACCCATCGTAAGCTTGCACGCTGAATGCTCTGCCAGCATGCATGCGACCGACAAGCACTCGACTCTTACTGATGATAGACACAGAGGCCCCTGCTATCAACAAGGACCTTCATTTCAGTGCCGCCTACGCTAATAAGGGCGTAAAGAATGGTTTATGATATGAAGCTGTCTCGGTGTAGGTTTTTGCTTGGGTTACCCTAACCATTGAACTTCAAGGACAATCAATTGCCACTGACGTATTGGCCCTTCCTGGCATCGCCTACAATTTTCTATTGACCTGTGCAGACATGAAGAAGCTTAAGATAAAAATCTATTGGTATGACAGATTAATGGTCGATAGCAACGTCGGCGGCGGCGGCGGCAGACAACTACGGCACCGTTGTTGTGATCTTATAACAGCTTTCGCTGTAAAATTAGTTGCAAGAAATGTCGGAGGCTGGTATTATCCGCCCTTCTGTTTCTCCATCTGCTTCTCCCAGAACTATTGCCCCAAAAGAAGAAGGATCATTCAGACCCTTCACAGATTACCGCACTATTTATCGTCAACAAAACTGATACTTTATCCAATGCCGAGAATCGACAATATTATTGACGTGACTGGTGGTTGGTATTGTTTTTCAATAGACCATTGCATGAGGTTTAGGCAAATCCCACTCACAGCAGCAACAAAAAAAAAGTCATCTTGAATTGTTTGAGAACGATCTCAAAGAGATCGTTCTTTTTTTTTTTGCGACACGAGCTAGCAAATGCTCGCGCGTTAATAAGCGGTCTACTTGTGTAGTTAAGACGCCTTGTCATTTTTCATTTTCAGATACTGATGCGCAAGGTCTACTTCAAATTTGTTCACTTCCTTGCCACGGCATCATTAACTGCTGTTGTAGCTCAGTAACTAAGGCTTTTTGCTGCGCAAAATGCGATTCGTGAGGAGTTCGCTTGAGGTGGTGACGGAACCGATCCCAACAAAATGTACTAACGAAAGAGTAACTTTCGTGAACTGGCCATTGGGTCCGCGGTAAAAACTCCATTATTCTTCAGTTCTCCACTACGTCATCCCTCATGCTCACGGAGCGGAGAACTCCTTATTACATTCCAAGAAAGGAAATGAAGAAATATGTTGTTATTTAGGAGCTTTGCTAATTAATCTTAATTGGCGTATAAATAAATATTTAATTGTTCTGCAACCACTCATGTACGATTTTTACACGAAAAGAAGGTAAACTTAGGCTCAAAATGAACACGCAGTTCGATTTTGGCTCTGTTCATTTTGAGCAAAGAAAAATAATACTTAAGAAGTTGGTTTTGGAACGCGGCACGTTCAGTGACCCGTCAAACATCGTAGTGCCTTCATAAATGTGATCGGCTGCAATCGTGTGCAGCACATTGAAGGGTCAAGTCAAGACGCGTCGACTATGTAGAAGGTCCAATTATTCCTATGTGCAATGTATCTTGCCCTTTCTTTCCCACTAGTCCGTGGAACTGGCAAAAACAAGTCGCGTCCACATATGTGGACACTGCGCCTGAAGAGAATATATTCTCAAACCAGGTTCTTGCAGAAATACCCTTAGCTGTTGGCCAGCTCAGACGCCATGCGAAAATAACTTTTAAAATATCAGTAGTATCTATAGCTTGTTCTGAATTGAGACACCCATTAAAATTACATTTCCAAAATAGTGAACAAAATTTCATGTTTGCTTAGCGTACACAGAAAGGAATTAGGAGCTCATTAGCTATTAACTAAGTTAATACCTACTTCCACATGGTCTGGATTGGGTGTTAGTACTACGATTTGAAATTAAAGCACTCTCAGAGCCAACGTTTTTTTCGTCTCCTTTGTGGCCGCATTTTTTAGACATTACGTGGCGAAAAGGCTAGGCCTATTTTTCCTGACGTGGGAGCGGCCCGCTACGCGCTAGTTCACGCACCGACGGACCTAATTATAGTTTTTCGATACCATACCATTCCTCGGTACCATATATATAAATACGAAAAAATGGATGTCTGGTCAACGGGGCTTCAAGTGTGATAGGTTGAAGAGTCCAGAGCCGTGCGTCCGAGGAGCGCTTTTATTCCAGCCAGCATAGAAAAAAATCCTTGTACCACGTGCCCACCTCGCCGCTCCTAATTTTGTTTTCTTTACGCTCTATCTGTATTTTGCTCCTATTAACAAGGTAGTCCTTTCATATTAACCGCACGTTTTTCTAAATGAACTGACATCTTCCTTCACACTCTACAAAGACAAGTTGCAAGTCATCCAGCTTATGTGTATGTTTAGATGTTGGTAGTGGTGTAGTTAATATTTTTTTACACAATACATATCTCACCTGACATGTGCTATTGCTGTTGTAGTGTCCATAATACCATTCTTTACCTTTTTGGCAGTACCAGTTACAGTCGTGTAGGACATTTCTCTGGAGAAAGACAGAATAGTTTTAATGTATAAGCGTTACTTACATTAACAGTCACCTCCAACCTAGTGCGATGAAGAATTCCGCCAGATGCCACCCACTGTGGAAATCGACTCGATGAAAAACAGCCAAGGTGCGACTGCATATGCTACACTTATTGGCTTTTAGCCACGTTGCACGACGAGAATGTACCCCTTTATATATATCGAGTGGTTGTACGCATGTCGTAGTCTCAGCGGGCACATTCTTTACGTTTGTGTGTGGTGGGTAGATCATTGTCTCATATAACGTACCATTTATATTGCAGCGTAATTGTCCCTTTTGTTGAAATTAATTGTAAGCTGCATTAGTTGGTGCATTCCCTGCAGGGACGAGTAACGCTACATTATAGGTTGTTGTGTTCTAGGAGTAAATAAGGTTGCGAATATATTTACAATCACCTCAGCCACATCGCATATCTTCGTCGAATATATTATCAATCGTGTGAGAAGTCGATGTATAGCATGGAAATCTTAGGATTCCACTTAAGAAATCAGATCTCTAGAACTCCAGCCAGAATTTGCTTTAGACCAGCACCACCACGATCTGCAATGCAAGTAACCGTGGATA